>PVIA01003825.1:0-79594 GCA_004024845.1 Tonatia bakeri
CAAGTTAAAAATAGCCTAAACTTACACTACATCTGGAGCCTACACCCAGATAAAAACCCAAGGTGTCTAAGCTTTGGGTGTTTGTGAACACCCACGATGACAGTCATTTCTTCACTTACTTATGATGACAAGTCAGTTTTTACATTCTTAGATCACATAGTTTGGGATAGGGCCATCTAAACACGGCCACTGTTGAAAATAATCTGCAAGCTAACCGCTGCGATATTTGAGTTTAAAACAATTGGGAGCGTTGTAAATGATCTCACATGTTCAGAATGAACCGTGAACGCACGTTCCTGGAAGGAGGTTGGGGTACCAGTGAACCTGCTGTCAGCTGATAGTGGGAGGAACTGCGTGTGCCGCACAGAGCCCGCACAGGTGGCGTGCTGCCTCCTAGTGGACGGGAGGAGGAGCTGCAGCTGGTTAGCAGCCGGAGCATCCTCGGATGGGGTGGTACAGCTGCCACAAGTGGGGAAGGAAATGATGATGAGACTACTCTAATCTGTTTCTCCAACTGGGTGCTTACCCCAGGTAGTGTCGCTGGAAAAAGATTCTTCCTGAAAAATTTATATTATTGCAAGACTGGGGGGGATTTTTAAAATAAAAATAAACACTCCTATTCTTCAGGAGAATGCACTGTTTGTATAAAATATAACACTTAATTCAAAATCTTTAAAAAATATTATGCTTGTAGCGGCCCTGTCCAGTCACCCACGTGAGCACTGTGCACATGCCGGTCAGTCTCCTCTGGTCTTAGGGGGACTCGGCTGAAGGATTTGAGAAGCACAGCTGAACTCCCTCCCTCCGTCCTCACAAGTCCCCAAGGTCCCGATCCTGCAGGGCTGGAGAGCAGAGATCAGACATGGCAAACACTGTGTTGGGCTTCAGAGCTGAGAATACAACTCAGCTCCAGCCCTTCTCTGACCTGCCACCGCCCTACCATTTTTGAAAGGACTTGTATCTCCATGACTTTGCTTAAATACCATAAATGCTGTTGAGTAGATAGAATCATTTCCACCTGATGAAGGGGCGGGCCAAAGCTTCACTACGATATGGTCACAGAAGTAGACAAGTGCCACAGCTACAGTCAAAGTCAGGGGTCTTGATTTCTACAGCACTGATGCTTGTGTGCCACCTCCATGCTCAGTTTGGAGACACAGATCCTTGCCAACTGACCAGACCGAATTTTCCTGCTAGTAACAATACTAATGATTATCAGTAGAGTGGTTTACATTCTCCAAAGCTCTCTTTGTGTATATTAGCTCATTCAATCCTCCCAAAACACCTATGGCAAAAGAGTTCTATTAGTTGCCTTGGGCATGTGGCTCGGTTGGTTGGAGCACTGTCCCATACACAAAAAGGATGTGGGTTCAATCCCAGGTCTACCCATCAATGTTTCTCTCTCATAACCATGTTTCTTTCTCACAATGATGTTTCTCTCTATCTTTTTTCCTCTCTTCCTTTTTCTCTAAAATCAATAAATATATCCTTCGGTGAGGATTAAAAAACAAAGAGTTCTTAGATAGGAAAATGAATGAACTTCTATTTAGCTTCTGCTGAGCCCGGTACTATCCTCTTCAGCTAGGTAATCTCATTTTATATTCATAACCTCATCATTCTGCCATTATGATTGTCATCTATTGACAAAACTCAGAGGAGCTTATTACGAGACATACATCTAGTAGCCCAAGTGAAACTAAAATCTAGTAAGATCAAGTCTAACTCTCTAATGCAATTGCCAGTGTCTTCTTTAGTACATACTATTGTTCTCATGAATCTGAGTGGTAGCATCTACCCTTCTGCCTTGTTCAGTTCTCAGTTCTCGCGGACATTCCCGAAGCGTCCCCACCTGGCCCACCTCCTCGCAGACAACGCTGGGCCTCCCCCCTTCTCCTAGTCTCTGTGGAGGAGAACGTTATTTCGTTAGAATTACTTGCTCACGAGCAATTTATTGCTCTCGTGGCTCCCTCCCCTGTTTCTGTCAGCGTATCTCTCCAGCATACTCGAATACGACAGGCTATTTATACTTCCGGGTGACTGCTAACACACATACCTTTCTGTTGGCTAGATTTCAGGCAATGAAACCAGTCAAGCGGGAGACAGAGCAAAAACAGAAGGGGGCGATTTGCTACAGTGGTAGTAGTAGTAAAAAGGCAAGAAGTGGACACATTTGTTTTTAGAAACTCCCAAGTAGAGGGTGGATGTAGCCACTAGCCAGGAGGGAGTGCAGAACTGATCCCGATTTGTGAAATAGGAGGTGTATCATGCATGATGTAGTTGTGACTGAACAGGTCCCCCTCCTTGTAAAACCTGGTCGCGTGCCCTATGAAGTGTACATTTAAATATCTTAGGAATCATGGCACAAATACACCCACCTGGAGTGTTAAATCGTCAGCTAACGCTGAGCATCCCCTGAGCTGTCAAGACTGATCCATGGGCAACAGCTGACCCGGAAACCAGGACCCAGAGAGCAAGCCCCAAGTTCAGAATCACACTTGGCGCCGGGGCGAAAAGAGGGTGGATCAACAAGTCAGAGGTCAAAAGCAGTAGAAGGTCAAAGCTGTGTAATTTCTCAAAAGCCCAAGACCACATGCAGTTTGCAGGCCGTGAAAGGGCAGCCCGCAAAGCAGGCTGGCCAGAGTCAGGAGGGGATGAAACAGAGGCCCGCGTGCTCTTGTGCAGGAGGACTCACTCCTCACTCTGGTGGGAGCCCAGCTCGGAACCTGGGGTGAGGGGAGCCCGACACCTGGGGACGCAGGGTGGGCGTGAGGGGGCGGAGCTTTTACCAGTTTGTTTTACTTCAATTTCAGGCGCTTGGTGCAAAATGAAGTAAAACAAAACTTAATTTACTAGTGACTTTTTGCAGCGATGTCCCGTATGAAGAGTTGCATTCCCCTTGGACTTCATGTATTGTTCCTTCCTGTCAACCTGTGCACGTGCGGGCCTGTTAAAGCAAATCGTCCACTGTGTGGTTCCACGCCAAGAGCTGTGTGTCGCTCACTTGTCCCATCCTCTGAGGTTTGCCTTATCCACTTGTTAGAATAAAAGTTATTCCACTAGCAAGTGGGAGATTTTTGAAAGACCCGTTGCTGATATTTCTTACCCAAAGGCCATAAATGGTTTCCGATCTACTAGTCTGCCTTCGAAGCATGGTGGAAAAGGAGAGTTGAGCTAGCCCTCTGGGCTGTCAGCGCCTTTCAGGCAGATGCCGCTGGGAGAACAGCCATCCTTTCGGGTGCTACAAAGCCAGGAATCAGGCTACTTGTGGGTGCAGAAGTCTGAGAGGCGCAGAGCACAGCCTGCACCCTCAATTCATCCTTAGCCCTGCATTCCTTGGCTGCTCAGACTGAAGGTGGTTAGAGGTTCCTCGTTTGGGAAGAGAAGGTGGTGGAGGAAGAGCGCCCAGGGGACTGTGCAGGTAGCCTATGTCCCCCTGGACCAAGTGACTACAGCTTGAGTTACTGTGAGATGCCCCCGCTCAGCCCTCACGACGCACCCGCTCGCCCTAGACCCGGTGCGTGGGTATCTGGGGACTCCCTGTTGCCCTCCCTGCCTGGCGGTGCAGCCCTACTAGCTCAGACGCAGGTTAGAAGACGTTGCCTGAGGCAGAGGGTGGCCGCTGCTCTGGACTGTCACCTCGGTCGCTGGCCACAGTTTCTTCTCCCAACCTGAGTCCCTACTACATTTGGATGGGGGAGGAGGCGGCCTTTGCCACTCTTCCATGTGATCTCATCTAACTGGGCTTCCCTTAAACTCCACTAGAGAATGTCCTGTCTGTCCCACATCTGCACTCTCGTGTGCGGTTCTGCAGTGGGTTTGGGCCTGTGCGTTCTGGGGGAAGGACGCGTGTCTGGGGAAGCTGACATGGCTCCTGGACCTCTCCTGTCCAGACCACGTCTGCTGCGGTCCTGTGCTGAGGCAGTGTAGTCCTGCCCGGGACCCAGTTCCTCACTGCCCACGTGCGCAGGAAGAGGAGGACAGGCCTGCACTCCATGTGTCTTCATTACAGGGCGAGGCCCTCGACCACCGTGATTTGTATTTCTTCACCGTGTTTATATTTTGCAGCACCAGCTCTGGGAAGGGAAAAGGGGTGGGCATCTGGGCTGTTTTTCCTTTAGGTCAGTAACTTACCCACAACATTTGTGTCTCCAAAAACTAGCCTTGCGACCTCCACTTTTCTGCTTCTTTGCCTCTCTCCTGTCAACTGCACTGAGGAAAGAAATGATTCCGGGGTCCTTTTCTGATGTTTGAAAACAAATTAAAAAAATATCCCGGCCTTTAATCATTAACCTTGAAGCAGCTGTCCACTCTGTTTCAGCATCTTGAAGCCTTCAGAGCTGTCTTTTCTTAATTACTTTCTTGTACTAATTACAGAGCTAATTAATACCGTTTCTCTCTATTCTTTTTAAGTTAATGAAAATCATCTTGGCTTATTGTGGGCACTCTCACAGTGCAAATCAGACTCTCTCTGCTCTATTAAAGCTCAGGCAGAAAAGTCTATTTTTCAGGTTCTTCTCTCTTCCCCTCCCCCCTCGGAGGAAGAGACTCCAGGCTACTCTCTGCCCCGTATCAGTTCAGTCACCGGGGTAAAGAAGTTCCTGCCGGCCGCTTGCAAATGTGTCTGTACTTGCCATTTCTAAATCACTGTTGCCTTTGGATGCGGGAGAATGTGTTCCTTTGTCAAAATGGCAACGGGAGGCTCAGGTGATGACCCTTTTCTGTAAGATTGGGCAGTGCACCAAGCTGTCAGTTTCATAAAGGTGGCGCCTTTCATTTTTGATTCCTGCGGCTCCTGACAGTTGAAATGGCAGCAGGAGGCAGAAACTAAAGTAAGTTCTCTTGGCATTTGCCCTTAGGTAGAAATTAATAATAGAAGAAGCAGGCCTGCGCTTATAAACAGTTAGTGTCAAATGTCACGCAATAGACTGTGACCAATCCACTAATGAGATGACCCAGACTGTCCCTAATTTTCCAAAGCTGGACTTAATTCTCAAACTTGCTTACAACACTAATCTGTGTTCTGATACTTGGGGAGCGTTTGGTATGTCCTGGAATATTATGTTCTGCTTCGAGAACCATGCCACAAATGAGAACTGTGCATCTCACTAGACCCTCAATTGCTTGGCTGCTTTGAATTTTATAAATTGCGCATTACATTTTGTCTTTTGACTGATTGTTTCTGATTTCCGATGAATTAATATCTACATTTTTAATGTAAGAACCATACATGGTATCGTACAGCTCTGTTGATGTCAATCTGAACATTACTTCCACAGTTTTATAGGGTTCTTGGGACTGTGTAGACTGTCCTAGTTTGCTGGTCTATTTATGAGCTGATGGCGTTTATCACACTCCTTCCTTGGCTGATGCCCTCCCGCTCTGCACTCTCAGCTGGTTCATTTGTGATGTTTGTGATTCTTTTCTTTGTGGATGGATGCTTGGTTCCCGAGGCTGGGGCCTGGACAGCCTATAGAATGTAAATGGTCCTCTCCCAAACCCCACTTGGCTAGTTGCATCCCTACATTCTGCTCTGGGAGCCAGCCAGGGCGCGGCACGTAGCTGTGCAGTTATGTATGAGATACACATTCTGACTTTTTGGTCAATAAATTTTCATAGCAGTTCCTCTGGTGCTTGAAAAATGCCTTAGCTTGTACTTTCATCTCCCTTTCCTCACCTGCTGCTGGTGTGTGTTGATCGATTTATCACTTTCTTAACTTCACTTTATAATCTTTTCAGCGCTCCCAAATGCCTTTCTCTCAAACTTGATCACTTCTTGTTTTTCTTATTTGTCCATTTTGGTCCATTTCATTCAGGGTATATTCCTTTCTAGATGAGCACCCTAACTGAGGAATGATTAATTATCCTTTAACAACTCCCATTTCTTTTGGTTTGGCGTAGATTTATGATGAAATATATTTAATTCCACCTGTTTTGTGTAATCCTCTAAGATTTGCTTTATGTAAACTACCCGTTTAATGTTACTTTGCTAATCACTAATTTTGGTTAGTAGTAGTCACTCAACTCAGGTAAGGCGTTGCTCCATGGTTACCATTTCATGTTAAGAAACCATATTTTCCCCATACCTATGGGTTGCACAGAACATTTTTATTTTTAGTTAGATCTAGATCACCTCTGATATGTTGGTTGATAGGGTACACCGACATGCTCTTATTACATGCTTTTATTTTTTTAAAGATTTTATTCATTTATTTTTAGAGAGGGAAGGGAGGGAGAAAGAGAGAGAGAGAGAGACATCAATGTGCGGTTGCTGGGGGCTGTGGCCTGCAACCCAGGCATGTGCCCTGACTGGGAATCGAACCTGCGATGCTTTGGTTCACAGCCTGCGCTCAATCCACTGAGCTACGCCAGCCAGGTTATTACATGCTTTTATTAAAACATTCTTCATTGCCCGATGTTTTTCTTGTTGTGTAAATGTTTGTGCATGAGGAGAGGCCAGATCACTATTCGCTCTGATGCGGTGGCTGCAAACTTGGCCACACGGAGCTACGATTCCCAACCTTTCTCACCTGTTAGTGTTAGCACTCTCGATCTACTTACTAGAATTCTGCATCACACCAAAAAAAAAAAAGGACTTTTTGCTGATCTGACAAAAATAGATACGATTTGGTTCATTCCCACTGCACAGCTGCTGTGGTGTTGGCTGCTGTCATATTTTTCTTTGACAACCTCAGGGAAAAGAGGTCAGTGCCCCGACCAACGCGTCAGGGGCCGCATGTTTTAAACATTCTTGTGGCTCACCAGTCGATAATTGCTGGTGTAGGAGAATCACTGGGGAGCTTTGGGAAAACGACAGGTTCCCACGGACTCATTCCGGACTCCCAGACCTGAATTTCCTGGCGAAGATCCCCGGAAGCTAGATTCGTCCCCAAGCCCCCACTGAGAGTCTCCTGTGGGCTGGTCGGTGTGAGTCCTGTGATGGGGGTTTGAGAGCCAGAGCTGAATGGCTTCCATGCAGGACCCACCGTGTCTGAGTCCCTGAGGGAAATGGATCGCCGAGGACCAGAAACCTGCTTTCACTTAGGAGGCGCTCCATTATGACTGAGTGTTTCGGGGCTGTCACCTCTCTGAGGTCCGAGCCTTGACTGCTCATCGTTAAATCCCTGTCCCTGTCTCCTCCTTGACACGTGGGGACACTTCACTCCCTTTTGTTAAATATAGCTGCCTGGACCGCTTCTTAGCTCTGGGCATGGCTTCCTGAGCATCTGCTGGGACAAGTCTGAGAGCAGTTCCATCTGAAATGACAGATCGTTTAAACCCGGGAGAGGAACACCTCCCTGGCTAGTGGAAGGAGCTCGGGAGATGCTGAGATCAGCCCGGATCTGGCGCGTTCAGGGCAGTGTGGCCTGGACAGGGAGAGAAGAAAGGCAGAGGAGAGTAGGCAGGTGCGGGAGGCACACGGGGAAGGTTTCTGAAACAATTAAAGCTCGATGTGGAACAGCCACCGTGCCTGGGACGTCCCTGAAGGAAGACACCCTGGCGTGGCCGATGTCATGCTGTTTTAACAGGACAGCTCCGTGCATGGCTCCGTCCTCTCACCTGACGCCTGCAGAAGTGTAATGTCAGCGAGAGACAGACGGACAGACGTCCTCGGGGAGAATTTTACATTTGATTTTATACCTCCAGACAGAAAAGTCCTGTAACAGAAGTAGGGCAGGGAGAAGGGTCATAATATATGAAAGCTGATTTAAATCTCAGTCCTGCAGCAATAAGGCCTTTATCGTGTCTGTGTGTGTGTGTGATGTTCAGCTTCATGCATCTGGGAAGGCCAATCAAACCATCTTTTTAAGGTTTCTGGATATTAGCATGAAGTTAGCACATAAGCATCCTAATGTCTGAGGGAAGAGTTCATTTCTAACCACTGAGCAACGCCAAGTCCGTAAGTAAAATCTCTCGTTAGGAGGTGAAAAGAAAGTGGGCTCAAAGATGCCAGGATCCAGTGGTGAGTGTCTTCCTCCCCCGTGAGCGGTGGTCGCTCGTTCGTGTCCTCCGAGCGCTGAGCTGCCCTGGGTGTTGGCCAGGCTGCAGCGGAGTCCTTGCCTGACCACAGGTCCCCCAGAGACCCCTGGAAGTGGGTGTCGTCCTACTGGGCAGTGGGTCTGGCATTAAGCGATCTGGCAAAATGGGGGAAGTGTCAAGGAGAGCCCCCCATCACCAATGTTAAACTTCCTAGTTATGAAACTTCCTTTAACCGATGAAAAGGCAGCCGCTGTGGATGGGCTTGCAGCGTGGAAGCCTCGGGTGTGTGTAATCTGCGGCCCTGCCTGCTGTGGCATAGCAACCGGCGATATTGCAGAGTGCTGCTTTGCAACTTGGGTCCGGAGTGAAGAAGACGTGGAGATCAGGCCCACACCACGTGTGATGGATGTGCGGTGACGGAGGGTAATAAACTCTATTCTTCAAAGCCGCTCAAACTGGGAGCCGTTGGTTCCTGCATCGCGAGGGGCACCGTCCTGCTGACACCTGGGGTGGCCTTTGGCAGCTCCCTAATCGCTAGTGCAGAATGTTTCAATAGGTTGTTGTTTAAGGAAATATGTGTTACCCAAGGTTTAAAACATAGCGCAGCACTGAATGATACAATATCAACCTTCTTAAGAAATAGGTAACATAAAAACTTATTCAATGACCAGGCCATATAACATCATCGAAACTTAAAACCCAGAGGGCTTAGGCTTCTGTTTTCTTGCCCCACGTAGGCAGAATTGCCCCCAGCCATGGTTTTCTCTCTTTGAGAATATTTGGTAACTGTGTAACCCGCTGCCTTTTCGAGTCAGCAAATTCCGTTGTTGAAAATTTTAATTGTTAGGTAGAACTTCCTTAAATTTAGAGAAAACTGTTTTCCTGGAGGTTAAGTTTTCCTCTACTAGGAAAGTGTCTTCTGAGTCAGCCAATTCTGCTGCTGGACAACTAGAATTATTACTTGTGATTTTTAAAACATTTGACAAAATCTTTCCCTTGTTGCTTAATTTTTGCAAGTTCTGTCCTCAAGAAAAGTTTAGATTAGGTCCATTATACTCTTCCCATGACAACCCTTAAAATACTTGGCGACAGCTGTCATGTCCCCGCGACACTCTTCTCTAGCCCTCAGTGCTAGAGAAGCAGAGAGCCCTAGGGTTAGGGTTAGGGTTAGGGTTAGGGTTCATTACAGAGAGCCCTCGCCGCCCCGTCTGAGGGAGTGGACCGCCCTCCTTCCGGCAGCCTGTTCACAGACGCCCCTGGAAGGCACAGCGAGAGCACGTGGCATACCAAAAAGGGGACGGCAGTTTCAGAGTACTTGAGGATTCTTTTTCTGGGGTGTTGTCCTCTCTTACTAGGGCCTGGGATTGATTGCCTTGGCCTTTTTAGAAGCCAAATCGAGTAACTGGATCGTCTAAATCTCCTAGGACTTTATCTCCTCATCTGAAACCACCCTGAGGTTTCGTCTGCCCTTGTCTTATGTTACAGGGCTTTGGAAAACGATGTAGAACTGTATATATATTTTTAATAGTTTTCAAATCATCATTTTAAAGTAAACATCACTTAAATGAATCCCATAGGGTGGCAACTTAAATTAAACATTTAAGTTGGTGTGTGTTTATAAATTTATATTACTGATAAGTGAAATACTTCTCTTTTCCCTGAGTTTATTAGATTTCTTAAGATCACCTAAAATTGCTATAATTTTTAACTACAGAGCATATTCACTGACATACTTGTTTTAAAAATATCGAAGTTAAGTTTATGATTGGTAAATTTTTACTTGAATTATTTAGTCATAGTGATTTTCTACTTTATTCATGTTGCTTCCAATAAAAATAATCTGCACAAGTGAAAATTACTTAAAACTATGAAATATTATCAATAGCAAAATGAATAATACATACTATATTGACTATGTGAAGTACCAAATCAGGCAGAATGAGACTGTCGCACTTGCTGTTGGTCTAGTGGTCACCTGTGGGCTGTGATGGGCTGTGACTGAATGGGGGGAAGGGGCTGCTTCCAGGATTCTGATCATGATTTAGGAGCCAGACTCATCATTAGTGAAGTCATCCATCTGTAAACATAAGATGGGTCCACTTTTCTGTATTTATCTCATAGTTCAATGGAAAGTTTCCATGTTGAACGTTTTATTATTGAGCATTCATATTTTTCTGAACTATTAAATTTATTCAGCAAACTGTTTTAAAGGGAGAGCCTAATTTCAGAGTTTTGCTTGGGGGAATTGTTATTTCCTCCACAATGTGGTCCTTATTTTGGTTACATTTCAGAGAAGCACATGGAATTGCTACAATTTTGCCACTGCTAAAGTAGTGCGCCTGTAACAATCGTCCCTTCCACAGAGCTTTGCAAATGTGGTGGTACCAAAAGGGGCCGGGCTTGTTTCTGGAAATTGGTTCTGACTGAGAGGTAAGATCTTCTCACTTCCTCTCTACTACTCCCTCATTCCAGGAAGAGTAGCTCTTCTTTACGAAACTGGCTAAAAAACTATTTTATTTCTTCATTCTATTGTCTGCATGCCTTGCCTGATACTTTCGTGTATCTCTATTGAAATCCATTGAGAGTGACAGAATATGCCAATTAAAAACAATGTATCGCCACTTTGCTGCACGACACTGTGCCAAACCATCATTAATAGTACGTTAAAGAGAATGGAGGTGGCAGTACTGGTGACTAAAGGCAGAAAGAAAATCAATAGAGGGAGGCAATGAGATACCAGAGAAGGGGCAGACAAGGGCCATCACAGTAAAGAAGAAAGTAGAAAGCAGAAGAACGGAGCGGAAAACGAGAAAGGAAGGGACAGAAGAGAGATGAGTGTTTGAGTCACCTCTTTTCTCTCCATGCCATCCCTCTCCTAGCAGGACACTCAGCCTGGTTCTAAGAGGCAACTTCCCCCCTCTCCCCTCAGCAAATGCTTCTTTTTTCCCCCTTAACTCCAGCTGCTGCTCAAGCAACACAGGCTTGAGCTGCCAGGACCCACTTAGATGTGGTGCTTTAAATAAATACATACTGTCAAGGTACTGTCTCTTTCTTACGATTTTCTTCATGGCATTTTCTTTTCTGTAGCTGACTCTGTTTTAAGACTGTGGTATATAATACATATAACATACACAACATGTGTTAACCAACTGTTTATTCTATCAGTAAGGCTTCTGGTCAGCAGGAGGGTATTACTAGTGAGGTTTTGGGGAAGTCAAAGTTATACAGAGATTTTCAACTGTGTGTGTGGGGACAGCCAGTGCCCCTAACCCCTTTGTACTTTAATTGTTTGAGTAAACGTTTATTGGGAGCCAGGTGCTTTGCTTGTCTCTGAGGTCGCTGGGGAGACAGTCGTCAAGGTCCTGCCCTTTGGACACCTGTTTGCACACCAGGAAAGCTATAACTATCCTTACCCAAGACGCTGCAACCCGGATCAGATTTTCTGAGGCCTTCCTCTCAGGATGATCCGCACGGATCAGTTTTGCTTGTGATAATTTATCTTTATAACACCCAAGCCAATCTTTAAAAATCCTGTATGTGTTTGGGTGTTTAATATTGTAAAATTATATAGTTTGGGTTACTTTGACACGTGTGCAAATAAATGCAGTACCATCGTGATTATTTTCAGTATCTGCTGTTGTGTGTTTTAAAGCTTAGGATACAGAGAAACAAACATTTCTCTGGTCCCTGCCGTAGGTCAGTGCTTTCCTGGAAGGCTAGAACTGCGTGGAGAGGAAATGTAGCACATTCCAGGGTGGAGGAGTCTTGGTGGACCTTCGTTTAACTTTTCAAATGTTGAAATCATTGACGTTTCTTATATTGCTCGTGACATTTGCGGGTCGAGATCGCCTTAATTTTGCAGTCACAAGATTTCTTTGGTAGGGCAAATGCAGACAGAAGACTGGTCTCCCGGGACCAAATAGAGTTAAAAATACTCGCAGCTAACTTTCAGCCTGCAGAGAAACTGGCAAACCTCGCCGGGGGTCTCCTGGAGCAGCTGCGCATGCGCATGAGACCGCCAGGCAGGGGAGGATTTCCCCAGACATTCGGACATCAACTTGAGCTTCCTTTCGAGAGGGAGCTGAGCTCTTTGGAAGCACATTAGTTCTTCTTAATTGTTTCTTCCCTTCTATCTCAGGATATCCCCGGTGATATTCTGACTCCTTTAGGGGCCTGGGCAACCACACTCCATTCATCACCATCTGACTGAAAAGAAATCTATGCTTTACACGCTGTTAAGGGTGTTTCTTTGTTTCTTTTTCTTTTTTCTTAATGTTGCAATTTCAGTCAGAGCAAATGTGGCACATATCCTCACTGCATTTGGGGATGCAAAATTTCTACCTTTTCTAAAATAAATTTTTATTGTCATACAATGAATTTGACTCTATGATATTAGACTTCAAAAAGAAAACCTTACAAACAGCTAGCATTCGAATGGCACACTATTATTGTGAGTGATTTAATGATTTCAAGCAGTTGAATATTGTGTCTCATACTCTCTTCCATGGCTGACATTTTAGTGCAGATGGTATCGGTTGCAAACAAAAAAAATTATTTTGATAAAGTCTCTGTTGATATCATGACATTAAAGTTAATTCTGAATAATAATTCCATCAATGCACTGTTACTGGGGGAAGTCCTATGTTTTCTGTACAATTCTATAAATATCTGACATAGTTCCCTTTCTTAAGCAGAAAGAAAAATACGTGGGAATATACAGTTCAGTGATTAATTGCGTGGCATAAGTATTCTTGCCAGAGGAGTTGGGAAGAGGGGTAGGCCGTGAGAGCTGACCTGAAGATGCTTCCAGGAAGGGTAGGTCCGACTGGGAGGAGGCGAGAGGCAAGAAAGGTGTTTGAGGCAGGCTCAGAGCTGGGTGTTGAGTGTGAACCTCTGAGGAGGGGACATTCAGAGTTGAAGAACTGGGTCACGTTGATGTGCGGCAGGGAAGGCAGGGGAAACTGGCCACTGGGGCCAAAGTATAAAGGACCCAGAGGCCATGAAGACCAGCATCAGCAAGAAGAAATGGAAGGATGGGAGGGCGAACATTTATTGGTCATAGATTACCAATAATCATAGGTAACGTTTATTCCTAGCTTACCCTGTGTCAGCACTGTTCTAAAAAGCTTACAAAATTTATATTGTATTATTTTGAGAACAACCTTGTGAGTAGGAATTATTATCATTTTCCTCTTAAATGTAAAAAAACAGAGACACAGGATCTAAGACTATATTACACAGGTAGTAGGTGGGACAACCAAGAGGTAAACCCAGGCCATTTAGCTTTCTGAACCCGTAGATTTTAATACTTTGCTATCCAACATCACAAGGAGGCTCTAGACCTAAACTGACGGAACTCGGCACAATCGGTGTCATTGTCCCAATGTTCAGGCTGATGTGCTGGGTGTCCAGAAGCTATCACTATGTCAGCTACACTCGAAACTTCTGCTTACCTGAAAACGCAATAACACAACATTGACTGTGATTTCAATTGCAACAAAAGGAAAATATCTAATCAACACATTAAATCAGTAATCGTAGACAGCGAAACTGAGTGTCAAGCACTATCCAAGGTCTGAATGTGTACCTCTGGGACTTGGTAATTAACTATTTTATTATAGATCTCCCCATTTACCAGTATACATTTTATAGTTGCTCAGCTATTGGTATTGCCTGCAAATTATCAATGTTTAATTTGGCTTATTCTAAATTCAGCCTAGCTGCTCCCTACACCAGTGCTTTGCAGACAAGACAGGAAACAGGGACAGAAGAGACTAATATCACCAGAGGAAGAAACAATTATCCATTTCCTCTGGGGTGGAGCCAGCCAGTACAGTTATGAGAGCAGAGTTGTTAAGTATTTAGGGAGTTTCAGAACTGGAAGTTAAACTCTTGGAAGCTTGAAAATAGTCACACTGGTGCATCTACACGGAAATGGACAAACACTGCAATTCAGGGCTTTTTATTTCTTGAATCCAGTTCACCAGCACGCCACTGCCCTGTCTTCCCTTGATGAGGTCGTTTATGTTTTCTCCTCACTCTTTCTGATGCTCAGTGTATCTCTTATTTCTCTCTTATCAAATAGAGATCACACGAATGCAGAAAAAGGAGTTAATACCTCTTGTACAGCTGCTATATATGAAGCACTGTGCCTGTTCTACATATTACTTGATATTTATGACAACTCAGTGAATTAAATATTCCTTCCATTTTCACACTGGAAAACTGCAGCTCAGAAAGCTTATTTCCCTGACATCAAACAGATAATAAGAATCAGAGTTGAATTCTGTACAAGGTATGCGTGGTTTCAGGTCCCACAATCTTTCTCTTGTGTCTCACGGACTCTGGCTGAATGTACATCAGTAAGGGATTCTCCTAGGTTAATTTAAATTACTAACTTTGAAATGATTTAGTAAGTAATTACCATAGTTGCTTTGTTCATTGATTTATTCCAAAAGTACTCAGGGCGAAGAAGCTGGGCCCTGACCTAACAGGGCAGCAGTGAAGGAGACAGACACCCCGCAGGAAGAGCACCGGAGTGGAAGGCGCTCCTTCCCGTTCAGAAGCACTTAGAGGCTGCTTCTGGGGAGACAAAGGTAGGAAGGATTCTCGACACCCCAGACATTCTATCGCATCCGTATTCCAGTTAAAGCTGCGCCTGAAAACAGTGCTTAGTACCTGCTCTCTGAGAGAATCTCTGTACCATTTGAGTTGTGAACTTAATCATGGAATCTTTATATTCTAGAGCTTAGAATAGATACTTTCTAAAAATTATTAAATTTTAGTTTTGGTTTGGGTGGAAATAAATGTGAAGATGTCTTAAGGGTATACTTGTCCTAACAATAAAAGTTTGCTATAGATTTGTTGAAAGGAAGGTGGTCACCCAAATCCCAAGTCTGTTGTTTATCACCTACTTATTATACCACGACTGTTGATAATCCACTGACCTTTGTCCCGGCTTTTCTCTTCTACACGTGATGATTATAGTGATTCTCACCTTACAGGATTGGGTGACTGCAGATGAAATATATATTCTTTCCATTCTACCTTTCCACCCAACTTCTATCAATTTCCTGTAGAACTCTTAATTTTAGGAAACCTTTTCTCACTATTTTTTTAATCAGTCCTCTGGGCTTTCCTCCCCTGAAATGTCTCTTCTCCTCTTTATCCTTTTAATGTTGTCCAGTTTAAAGCGATAAATCAAGTTTGATCCCCCTTGAAGGCTTCTCAGTCTCCGCTATCTTCTTCAGAACTCACGTTGTCTCTCAGAGTTCAGACTGTGTTTGTCTTTTCCTCGCCTATTTGTAATTGTAATTTTTTTGCCATCTATTTTAATGCTTTGTGCTTTTGTGTTAGTGTCTTATGCCTATCTTTGCTTTCTAACAAAATGTTTTTCTCCAGCCTAGAGGTTGGGGCTGTTCACATTTCTTCTAATTTCTCACGGCACCGAGCAGACTGTTATACGCCTGGACAAGGGCCGGCCATGTGAATACCTGCTAAAGTTCACGATCCTTTCAGGAGGACTTGGTATAGAACTGTGCACAGTGTGAATGCCTCATAAGTATTACAGTAATTACATTAGTTTTGTTCTAATTGTAGCACATTCAAAGAATTCAATCTTTGTGGCAGCTTTTTTTTTTTTCAGTTTCTTGACCTGTGGGAATTACCATGAAAATTAACACAAAGTCATTATGAACTGAATTGTGTTCTCCCACATTTTTATATGTTGAAGCCCTGACTCTCAGTACTTCATGGTGTGACTATATTTAAGGTTAAGTGAGGTCATGGAGTCATTCGGGTGTGCCGTGATCCAACAGGACTAATGTCCTTATAAAAAGAGGAGATTAAGAGGGAAACGCCCAGAAGAAAGATCATGTGGAGAACCAGAGAGAAGAGGATGGTTTTCAAATGCCAAAGAGAGAGGTCTTAGAAGAGAACAAATCTGCCAGCACCTTGACCTCAGAGCTTGCAGCACTATGGGAAAATAAGTCTTCGTCGTTCAAGCCCCAGCCGTGGGGCTGTGTTATGGCAGCTCATCCCATACTCTCTTACCACATCTTAGAGGAGCAGGTTTGACTGCATTCTTTCTTTGCACCACAGATGCTCTTTGGAGCTGGCCCTCCCTTTGGGCTCTGGGAGGAGCCAGTCTGCATGAGGTAGACTGGACAGGCAGGGGGCGCACGGGAGTGGATCCATTGCTGTGACCATACTTTTTGGCTACGGACCTCTGCTGTGTCACCTATTGGTTGTATATCCTTGGGCAAGTTCATGGATTTGTTTGTGTCTCAGTTTCTTCACCAGAGAAATGGAAGTAAGAATCACATCTTTTCGTAAGGATGCTGTGGGACCGAAAGGACTTTAAACATATGAATGCTTAGAACAGTGCTTGGCACATGGTTGTGAATAAATTGTAGCTATTATTGGAAGGTGTTTACATTTAATCTGTTGTTTGATGTTACTTACCTTTAATAAGTAAAAATCTAGCAACCTAACTAAACTCATTTTAGCACTGGCATTTAGGAACTCATGGCTTTGAATAAGTATTCCTAGTATGCTAAAAGGCTAATTTATTCATTTCTTTATTGTATTTACATTTTTTATGAACCCAAGAAGTAATGTATTAGCACTTCCTTTTCAGAGTGAAAATACACATTCTTAGGTATTTTCATGTTTCCTGGGACCCCTGTGCCTGTTCTGTTTGGGTAACTCAGGGGATCTTGAACGATCCTGGTAAATTAATGAGACAAACTGGCTATGTATTCTAGTCCTGATGAATGGCCTAAAAATGACTTCAATGGAATATTTTTCTTTTTATTATCCATGTTTTTCTCCTAAATCAGTGCTATAAAACCAAGGACACAGTTTCAAAGGCATTTTTGTGATTTGAGATTATTGCTATTATTGCCCTCAGATTTTTCTCCCCAAGGGGGTTGCAGAACCAACTGCTTTTGCCCGTCGAGGGACTCTAATCTGTTATAATATGCTAATAAGTTTTAATATGGTGTGGTCTCGTGTTTACAAGCACAAGCCTTATTGTAAATGTCAAAATAATTCAGATCTTAATATATCCCCTGTAGTGATACATTAATAAAGGCCACAGGAGCAAGTACTGTAGGTAGTTATTTCTTAATAGACAAGGATCTTTTTGCTATTTCATTTGGAGATCAAAAACCCAGGGAGACAATAAGTAGCCAGCATTTTAATTTCTGAGTGTGGTGTTTGCCTTCCCCACAGCATGGGGGCCTTTACCTTGAAGGGCCTTCCTCATTAATCTACTGTGGCTGTGTCAAAGACATGAGAGGGTTTTTACTCGTAATTGTCAAATATCGAGTGCATGTATTACATTCATCACTGGGTTACAGTTATGTACCGCAGCAGCAGAAGCGATCTTCGAGCTTATCTGGTGTTGCACCATTGCTGGGCAGGTAAGAACAAAGAGGCTGACTGACCGGGGACCATGCCTGAGTCAGATCTGGAGCCCAATGCACTTGATTCCACGTCCAGTCTTAATTTTGTTTTTTAATTACACCATCTAGAGCAATGATTTGAGGGAAGGGGTCTAGTAGTTTTGAGAAAAATACAGAAAATATAAGGTGGATCTAGTGATTTTTGGTATCTGTACAACAAAGAGATCTCTACATATAGTTTGGCTACAACTATACACAGAGGCCTTTTTTTCCCCGCCTTCACTCAGGAAAACCCCTGCTTCTTCATTATTTGGCTCCCACAGGACAGTGGAACAGTAACTTGAATCCAGTGGAACCCGAAACAAAGACTCTGTCTAGACGTTGTGACGAAACTCAGGACATCTGTGTTTTATTGCTTGCCCAGGAGGCAGCACACCCAAACAGCCCAACCTGTGTCCATCTCCACCATTGGATTTTTAATTGCCCTGATACAGGGAAGAGGATGACGCTGAGCAGGTAGACAGAACCCCAGATCGCATCCCCTCGCTGGTCTTGTACACTGTGATGGCTTAAAAGTTAAGGGGTGGAGCCTCAAGCAGCACAGGACAGGAACCCAGATCTGGAAGCGTGTGTTGGGACCCATCCATGATATCCAGGCTAGAGGAGCACATGTTCTTCTCCGCATCTTCACGTCAGCTAGGTCATGCCACTAACTCCTGGTTTAGGTCACATCATGCTTCTGACAAATATTGGGAATTAGGCACGAGAAAGCCTGGCTTTCCTGTGAACTGTGGGATCTTGGCCTCTTAGTTGTAATCTAATCCTTTTGCGTGTCATTTTTTAATACGTAAAGTGGGAGATGTGTTAAAGTACATTTTATCCCCATGATATTTTCACTGAGGTAATACACTCTGCTTCTAAGAGAGAATGGGTAAGAAAGAAGGTGGTATTTCCTGCAGCAGTGAGACTGACAGAACTCCTCCCTGTCCCCGTGTGGTATGACTCCAATATCAGGAGGGGGCAGCTGAGTCCCAGCACATCAGCTCACCAACACGGCTCAGAGATTCTTAAACCTGAGATGATCCAGCCAGAACACAAGCTCAGCCTCTCCACCTCACCGTAGGTTCGGAGACTTGCGGAATGCACTTCCTGTCTGCAGGCTTTGAGGCACTTTGATGGAAGATTATTTTTGATATTTAGAAAACTGTCAGGCTGCCTTTTGGAGATTTGTAGCTGCTGTGATTGACAACTGGTTTCAGATACATATGTTTATTGCTTTGGTTAGGCGTGTGTGCGTGTCAGAAGGAATTGCTGAGTGCTGTGGAGTAAAAGGGAAGTGGGGGGTTTTCTACTTGTGTGATCTCTAAAGATCTTAAAGGAATTGTTTGTAAAGCAAACTGGCCAAATATCATTTAAAATCGTCTAAGTGAAGGTTACTTTTTCATATACAAAATAGACTTGGGAATTAAATTGGAGGCCTTTTTTTTTTCATTTGAATGTGTGCTGGTTGTAGGGTAAGCAAACTACTATTGGATTTTTTCTTTATTGACAGTGTTTTAAGACTGTTCATTCAAATTACCAGATGATTTCTTTGTTAAAAGTGCTCATGTGAAGCTATACGTGCTTCAAACCAGTCCTCTATTTACTATTTATTTTCATGAAGCTTTACTTATTATCACTATTTTAAGTAAGGAAAACTGAGGTGCGGGGATATTAAGGATTTGGACAAAATGTGAAGACATTTTTCTGACTTTATTCAAGTCTGTATCACTTTTGAGGCTTAATTCACATTTTTGAATATTTTATAGGCATATTTTCAAGGTAAAAAATATATAAAAGGTTGGAGGACTAAAAAACAAATGCTTCTTCCTCCTTTCATTAGGGAATGCTTGAATTCCATTAAGGTAAAACATTTTCTGTTGAGATAAGACAGGATATTCAACTTACAGCCCAAACACAACACTGTCATTTTGCCTTCTATTACTGACCTCCTTGGAAGCCTATAACGTTAGCAAAATTATAATTATAACTATTTCATATCAGTTTTCCAGTGTGTAAAAATGAAGGTGATTATAGAGTGGAATCATTTCCCTTCACTTTAAGAAGGCTGTAAAACATTTACTTTTCCGACTGGCAGTGAGGTCCCCCTTTACACCCTTTGTTCTGGTTTCCTGGTCATATTCTCCAAACCAGGTGTCTCCGGTTGACCAGTTGACTGGATCACTGCCAGCAGAGAATCATGTTGTAGTGCTTTTCTGGCAGGTCCACACAACTCTTTTTAGAGAATTAACTAATGGTCAAAAAAAAAAAATAAGAGATCACTGGGGAAGGAGAGGGGTGGAATTGCAAAGTAATCTGCTGTGTAGTTCAAAAGTCATTAGATTACAGTGAGCTTGATTGGGTTTACCATGAAGAGGGAATCAGAAGATTCTTCTTCACTGATACAAGATTTCACACATACACTGTTTAGGCCTTTAAAAATTGTCCAAGGCTCTAATCCAGTGAGACTCCTGATAGAGGCATTGTTTTCTAACAGCTATACCACAAGACATGCTATTGGCAGGAAATGATATGATAGGGCACATTTTGTTTCCCTTAGTGTGTGGAAGACCACGTCTTGGATCTTAGTTCTGAGATCCACAGCAAATGTGGGTACTGCCATGCAAACTTCAGAGTATATCTTAATCCCATTTACCTTTTAATGGCAAGAGCTTCAAGACTGAATTTAGATTCAAAAACTTAAAACTGGCAACAGGTAGGTACATAACATGGTGAAATAAACTAGCATTCTTTTATCAGTATGATCCTGCATGTTTTACTTAGTTTTCTTGTTGCCAAGTTACTTCTGCCATCACAGTGACTGGGCATATGGGGCGTAGCTTGAAATCCTCTGTCATAATTAGAGAAACAAACAAATCTCCCTTCCCTATAAAACAAAACAAACAAATGAACAAACAGACAAATACAACTCCGTGAGATGCTAGTGTGGTTTTCAGCTGGGTGTGTCCCCTCTCTCTTGCCTTCCGGTGGTCAGTTGACTCCTGCCATGCTACACTGATGCTACCTGTAGGCAGGCTGACCGTCTGCTGCTGGCTCACGGCTGCCTCTTCTAAATTACGCTCCTGCTCCTCTGTCCCATTTCTAAACTACCAGCTGTTACTGTCTGTTGCTTTTACCACCCTCTGAAAAGCTGGCAAAACAGGCCTCCACTTGGAATCTCTAATTTTGAATATTTTTTTACGGCGCACAAATCTTGTTTCTTATTTTCTAGATATGCATCATACACACAGAGTTCTTTCCTACAATAGAACACAGACCCTAAGGCAAATGTCTGAGAACTAGCTAGAAAGATATATGCAATGCACGCCCACATTGAGTCACATACCGTAAGTATGCATGTTTTCTGCCCATGAATGTATCACTGTCATTTGATGTTTACGTTTTGTGTTTCTGTTACTAACACAACATCTGGATTCACTGTTTCTATGTTATGTTAAGAAAAAGGACAGCCAGAGAAGTAACAGAGAGTGGACACCATTGGGAGTGTTTAGGAACATTGCTGGACAGATCTGAGATCGCCTAATCTGAGAAAAGCTTAGTGTGGCTCATTCATAAGAGCCCTCTCTGTCATGAGGTCTATCACGGGAATGGAGCTTAGAGACTCTGGAACAACACCGTCTACTAGAAATACAGTGTTACTTGTGCTGGACCCTGTAGGGTGCATGCCACTTAGCTAATTCTTATTCCCTAGTGGGCCCACTAAAAAACAACAACAACAAAAAACAAACAGGTAAAATTAATTTTAATCCTGTATTCTGTTTATCCCAGTGTATGCAAAACACTATTTCAACATATGGTAAATGTACAATTATTGGTATAATACAGAGTCTGGCACAAATAACACTGTTTTTTTATTACAAAAAGTCTTTGATTACAAAATCATAAGCATGTAATTCTGTAACATAACAATATCACACTCAAGCACCTCATATGGTATTTTAGGTAAAATGTTCAAATTGCTGTCAATCTGGTGTGACACAGTCATGTCCCCTACCTACCACAGTCAATGGCGTTACTTCTGCCAGACCCTGTATATTACTTTCTTTTCATTGATGATTAAGCATGCATTTTGTACTTCTGTAGTGTCTGTGTTAATAGTAGGGACATTTTAAATGTTCAATAGCTGTGAGTATCTAGTGACTATTGAACTGGACCGAGTGGATCTAGGGGAACGATGGGCTATTACGTCCCTTACATGGCAAGTTCAGAAAGTCCGGTATCTCTCGCACATTTGACTAGTGCTGGATGGCATTTGCATGGGTGATTCTGGGTAGGCAGCACACAGAATTGTATTCTCTTACAGAACTTAGAAGCCCAATGTTTCTTCTCACTCAGGTGGATGATATTCCAGTAAGCCAGAAATCCACATTCTAGTAAATTGTGAGCTTCTTCTCCTCAATTAGGGTGATGATGATAATTTCTTGAATTATTCCAATAATTATTTACTTTCAGAGGTGGTATATGGGCAATTCATAATTCTGGTATTATTTACATTGCTACAACTTTCAAGATTTTATGTATATCTTATGAGATTTGAGAATTCACTGTGATGGAAATTAATATGGTGATACATTTAAATCACTCAAGGACCACATATTTTCTTGTGAAGGTAATCTGTAGGATAACACACTTAAATGCAAAACAAAGCATCAGTACAATGCTGCACAATATGGAGAAAAAATCATTACTTTCTATGGAAATAGAAGTAATAAGTTTCATGGTGCAATTCCCTAGGAACACTTCACAACTTAACATCTTATTCCAGCTGAGCAGCGAGGCCTCTTTGCGAGCTCTCTCCCCCTGTCCAAAAGGAAACAGAAAATCAATGAAAGCATCAGCACGCAAAGTGAGCCAGGTGCTTCACAGAGGAAATAGAAAATCAATGAACACCCAGCAGAGTAAGTTCTATGGTAATATTTGTAAATAAAATTAATGTGTGTTAGAAGGGAAAAGTGTATATGTACAAAATGTACAGAAGCATTTAATGCAAACTAGGACAGGGATGTTAACCCCTCAGAGAGTGTGGGCTAGGAGGCTTCCTTTTGCTTTTGAGGCAAAGCTGGGCTAAACTAACACTAATGCATTGTCATGTGATTAGTTACTGGGCACAAGATCGTAACTTAGGTTGTACTTATACTTCCTGCTCTTCCTCTTCCTATATTACCTGAATTAAATTTTGGTGCAAAATTATTTTAAAGATGCTGAAACCTATAAACTTTATTCTCACACATCTTTTTCATAGTCAGACCCTAACAACCAAATGTAACACTTAGATTTTTCTTCTTTGTTTGGTCCTGGTATAAATCTTGCCACTATTTCATCCACGTATTTAAAATACATAATGTTATCTTTTCTAGAAGGCTTCAGATATTTATAGAACAAAGCTTAACATGTGAATAAGAACCCAGTTTATGTGAAATAGCTCTTGATCTATATAATTAATAATGACTGTTAAATCGCCTCCAGATATTTTAGAATGGTAAAATCTTTAGAATTGTAAAATTGCACTTTAAGTTTAATGGAGATGATATTTTAGCTACGTTGACACTATAGGTTGGGCCTATAATAAATAGAAAAAAATATCCTGAAAAGATATCATAAATTCCTGTTTTAATCAAGAAAATATCAGATAAGAAATATATTATATGACTATTAAAATAAATTTAAAGCTGCATTTACTTTTGAAATAAAGTTTTAATTTTAGAAGTTTTATATTTATAGAAAAATTGTGAAGATAGTACAGAGGGTTCCCATGTACCCCACCCCCAGTTTTCTCTATTATTAATATGTCACATTAATATGGGAGATGTTGTACAATTAATGAGCCACACTTGATACATAGTTTTATTTTAACCTAGGGAAGACGATCATGAGGCTCTGAATATCAGCTTCCCATTTGGCCAACTTCTGAACTACTTTAAAAATAAATCCTTTCAAATATCTTGTCAAGTTTCAGTCAGGACAAACAGTAAATTGTCCTGTTTATACGGGATATATTTTGTATCTGTGGCACTTATACTTTGAACCCTATTCTTCACCTTTTGTAAGTGTTATTTAACCCAGATCCTAATATTTCTGGAGAGCATCCAAGATATTTTTATAATGGGTATGTGTGTGAAGCACCAGCTGGAGCATTTTATGTTGTGCCTGAGAACGGTACTGCATTCCTGGCTGGTGAATATAAAGCACTCATTTCCCATTTGCTGGAAAAAATAAAAAAATAAATGTGTAATGAGTCCTATAGTTAGACTTAGAGTTCTTGTTGTTGTTTTTTTTAATGTTTCACCCTTTTCTTTTTCCATTGTTCTATTTCAGAGCAAAGTGAATGTAGAACATTCTAGCATCACACGTCTGGGGGAGTACCATGACCTTTAGAATGGCGGCATCAAAGGGACCTAGGGAAATATGTGCTACTGGCATTTAATAACATCCCTACCATGACGTAGTGGGTATTTCCCTACTCCTGTACCATGAAAACATAGCACTGAGACTGTGGGTGAAAAGTTCAAAAACACAAATTTTGAGGAATACGTTGCATTTGAAATCTCTGCATTAACTGCTCTGTGCGACGTTTGGTTCGACTTTTTTAGAGAGTTGGGGGTCATTTGAGTCTTACTACTCTAATTTATAATGAGAGTAGACTAAAAAGTGATGATTTAGTAGTTGGGATGGACATCTAATTTAAAATGCTTCTTAAACTCCCAAGTTCAACTAACAGCATATTTACATGCTAAACAATTTTATTAGGCACTCTTACAGAATCACAATCTGCATTTCAGACATGATCTGAGTGAATTGTTTCCTATTAGATGCATTTCAACAGTTTTTGCTTATCTGGCAAAGGTTTCTGGAAGAACGAGCTCCCCTCATCTCCCCCCTTTCTTTTAAAAATTGTGATTTGTGAAATGACCATCTGTGGCTGGTCATTTGTCTCTGTGGCTGGTAAGAGCATTTATAGGGTATCCAGCAGGTAGGATTGCTCCAAATCCCTTCCCCAAATAGGCAAGCCAGCCAAGTAGCTTTGACTTGGCGAATACATCCATTGTAGGGAAAATGCCCTGCATTAATTGTTTGCAAACTTTCCACGGGGCATCGAATGTGCGCAGAATTGCTCAGGGCTATTTGCCCTTCAAAAGACTTCAGATCTTCCCCAGCCCGCAGACGCCGGGCCTTTGCCATGGCTGCAGCGGCTGCTTTGCTCTCCTGACAGCAGGAAGAGCTCTCTGTCCCACTTTCTCTTCTGAACTTCCACTAAACCTCAAACTTCTGTCCCCCCCTCACCCCGCTTTTGCTAAAGCTAGCGATCGCACGCTGAGTAAATAATCCATAGACCAAGATCTGCTGTCCTGTCAGCGTTGTTATTCAGCCCCCAAGCCCCTGATGCTGGGAGCCTGCCTACTCAGTGTTCCCAGGAAGGCGTCCCCACCGCCACCCCCGCTGGGACCCTCCCCCTGGTTAAACTCACAGTGTGGTGCGTGACTATATTTGGAAGAACTAATTGGTGGTTCTGGTGTCTTTGTTAAGAAAAAGTGACACTTTTTGAAGTTAATAGAAATCTCTTCAGCTACAGCCTTTTATCAGAGGTAACAAAACATTGTTTGAACAAATACGCTCTCAGCGGCAGTGACAGCTCCTCCCTGCTTTCCAGAGCCGCGGACATCTCCCGGAAGAAAATGGTAGAAGTTCCTTGGAGGCATAAAATTAGTTTTTGAATGATGGCATTTCCTGATAGAAAATTTTATTTCGAATCAGTAACTCAATGAAATTAGGTTCCAATTGGAATGCATCAGCATTTTTATGATATATACATATTTAAGTAACATATTTCCCAGTTGTTCCTAAGCAAGTTTTGATATGTATTCCAAACTGTACAACCATTTTTCGTGATGTTATTGACTAGTTTGGATAAAAAAAACATTTATCAAATATCTCAATTAAGAAAGTGACTGTAATAGTTCAGGTGTGATATTAATAAAACTAAAAGAGGTTCCTTTTTATCTTTACTGATAGACGTTTCTTGAGAGAATGAGAGAGAGAGAGAGAGAGAGACGGAGATCGTACTTCCTGGGGATAGAAAGTTTATCTCAGTAGAACAAAACTTGATTTCGTTATTAGTCTGAATTAAGCAACTTTAGTTTCTCAATATCTGAGGTCTAACACCAGACGTGCTTTAAAAATTTTGTTTAATGGCCATTTGTAAATGCTAAAGTCATGTCTTCTTTTTCAGTGAAAAAAGAACAGATTAATCCTTTTTTTCCCCCTGTAATGCAACATGCATGGGTGACCAGAGACAGGGGCGCTCATTTCTCCCCTGCTCTGTAATGCCCGCCAGCTACTCTCAGTCGCCCACATGAAGTTTAATCAGGACAGACTGATGACCTGAGAACTTTCTCGAAAGGAATGTTGAAGCCAGCCACTGTTATACCATGGTGCTCTCTTACCAAGTATTTGGACAACTTGCAAAATGAGAAAAGTCTAGCTTTTTCATAATCTGTTTGCTGTGCTATTTTAGGAGTTTTATTTTGTATTCTTTATAAAATATAGATTTCTTTCAAAAAATGAAAGTAGGGCATGTTAAGTGACCTAATTTTTTTTTAAAAACATATCTTATTATGGTCTAAACTACCTTCCTAAATTTTTACTTCTCCAATATGTATCGCTGCCTGTTGGTGCAGGGGTGTTCAGCCAACCTCTAGGATTTCTTCATCTCGCTTAATTTAAACTTTAGGCCTATTTACTAGTAACTTCCCATCCCCACCCAGGCCCTGGCCACCACCATTTCACTTCTCTGTTCTCCGAATGAGACTATTTTAGATACTACATACAGGGTGGGGCAAAAAAAGATTTATGGTTGTTCGGATGGAAAATGCAATAATAAATAAATAACATGAGAATAAACTCTGTGTTTTGTGTACTCACAACTGGGACCCTCCTTTTGTCCCACCCGGTCTGTGCAGAATCATGGAGCCCTTGCCCATCTGTGACTTAGTTTACTTAGCACAATGTCTTCAAGGTTCGTCCACATTGCTGCATATTATACAACTTCCTTCCTTTTGAAGGTTAAATAGTGTTCTGTTGTTTGTAATGCCACCTTTTCTGTGACCAGTCATCTGTTGATGGACATGTAGGTCATTCCCAGATCTTGGCTGTTGTCAACAGTGCTGCAGTAAACATGAACTGTGAGTCTCTCTCTGAGACGTGCTGTCAGTGCCTGGGGATAAGGACCCAGAATGGGATGGCTGGGTCATAGGGCAGCTCTGTTTTCAGGGTGTTGAGAAGCGTTCACACTGTTTTTCACAGTGGCTGCACCATCAGGCATCCCCAATAGTAGTGTACAAGCACCCCAACATTCTGCATCTTTGCTAACACTCATCATTTTTTAAAATAGCCACCTGACAGGTGTGAGGTGATGTCTCCTGATTTTGGTTTGCATTTTCCTGATGATCTGTGATGCTTAGCACTTTTCATGTGCCAGTTGGCCATGCATGTGCCTTTTTTGAAGAAATGTTTGTTTAACTCCTTAGCCCATTTTTGATATTGAGTTTTTAGTTTACTTTTTGCTTTTGAGTTGTAGTTACTTACATATTTTAGATATTAACCCCTTATCAGATGTGTGGTTTGAAGATACTTTGTTTAATTCTGTAAGGGAGATCTGCTTTGGTTTTGTTTTATTTTTAGCCTTGAACTACCAAATTCAGTCATCAGGGTTCGTAGCGTAATCAAGAAGGACACATGAATGCATTATGTTTAGGTGTGTAGGAGATCATCTGATTGTGAAACGCATGTGCCAATAGTTGGCACACTAACCCAGTGAAGTTTAGAATCAGTTTACTACACAAATTCAAGCAAATGTAACTAACTTAACAGTTTTTAAGAGCAAGCTATCATTAGTGCCCTTTCTAACACATGGAAATATATTAGATTTCCATATGTTCAGCCCTAAAAAATATAAAGGTAAAAGGACACTTTACTAAATTCAGAAAAATCTTGAATTAAGATGTAAAATAAATATATATTTACTATTTGAGTCACTTATTAATTGAACCATTAACTCAACAAAAATGTAGGATTTTTTATTTTTTTGTATCAGGCACTGTATAAAGTACAGGTGATATGGAGGGATGAAAAAAACTCTCCCCGCCTTCAGGGACCTTAGGGAATTGTAACACCTTTCAGTGCAAAAAAACAAAGTCTCAAACCAAGCAATATTTAAAATCCCAACAAACAAAGAGAAAACAAGATCTACTGAGGTATTAGCACCAATCCGTGAAGAGATCCAAGGTTCTGGCTTTGAAAAGCCAGCTGGACTTTCATAGGTTGTCCCTCTTATTTTGTTAGATTACACTGGGGCAATATTTTCAGAAAGTATATCATTCAGTCTGCAGAAAACAAACACCCTTTTCCTTAGTTTGCATAAAAAGACACGGAAACGGGTTAAATAAAGAGGACAGTATTTATGTGATGAGAGATCCAAGACTCAACGTGATAGCTGTTTCTGAGAGGGAAAGTATTTCCTCACTCTGTCACTGTCTCATAGCCTCACACTGGAGCCTCCCTCAGCCTCCAGACTGACCCACTGGGCAGAGCTGGTCGGATATGGGGAGAGATGCCGGCGCTCACCGTGTGACATCTTCGTCACGGGGAGGTTTTCCTCGAGCAATTACTTTAGAATATATTGTCTTTATATCGTTGTCAAGACTGAAGCCCCAAACCTAGATTATTAAGCTTTGAATGACACAAATATAAACATTCAAAATTAAGAATGTGGATCTTCATATATGACTGTGTTTTTCCATGTAGGATGCACACCCATGTTTTTGGCCAAAACTTTCAGGAAAAAAAATAATCTTCCATTTTAATTTTTTAATTCAGTGTTTTATGTATTTATATTTAGGATCAAAACCAATGATCATATTCCAGGGTATTATTTTGTATACAGGCATCATTATTGCTTTCTAGAGTTACACTTTTAATACATACACATAAATAAAAGAATTAAAAGCATTTATATAGATACAGAATTAGTGCTACCCACGTATAATGTGCATCTCTCAAAACTTTGGGCAGAAGGTGCATGTTACTCATGGCAAAACGATAATATGGAGCTGGTCGGTTTCTTCCATAAAGGGCTGGGTGGTAAGTCCTTCGGATCGTGCAGGCCGTGTCCTGTGTCCTGTGTCCTGGGCACTGCAGCTGCTGCGGTGTGAGAAGTCAGCCGCCAGCAGCGCATAAGGGGACACACTTGGGTGTGTGCTAATGAAGTTTTATCTGCACAAACAGTCAATGATCTGGCTTTGGCTTGTGGAACACAATCCGCCAGCCCCTTCATTGAAAGAAGCATGGGTACTTACATGTACAGCAAATATTAAGGTACCTTTGCTGATAAATCATTGCTCCCAAGACTGAGGTCCATCAATGGCTGGGGAGACACAAGCTGCTAACCTCTCAGCTCCATTTGAAGAGATGGATTTCTCCTTTCCCTCAGCCAGGCAGGGGCCTTGGGGCTCCTACAGTTCCAACGCTCCTGCTGCCAAAGCATCAAGTTTTCTCTGGGTCAGTGCTCATTCCAGCCCCCTTTCTTGCCAAGGCATCTATGGGAAAGAATAGGACATAGCATGCTTGGGGAAATGGATGAAGCTGCCCCTTGGTGATGGAAAACGAGCCGGAGCTCTAGACTTCCAGCCCTTGTCCCCCACCCCCAGGACGGTCACCCCGAGTGCAAACCGCAGGGCTGGGACACACTGGCTACATCATTCGTTCTGCGGAGTAATTTGAGAATGTTTTGTCATAGAGGTAGAAAAAGCAGCTGTCAATTTTGATGATGCCTTTTAAATTCTAAGACTTTTTACTACATTCTCTTCCTCCTCAGTTCTTTGCAGGCTTCCATGCCGTTCACTCTCTTAGGAAAATGCAGGTTACACAAAGTATCCAGAAGTCACTGCCGTCTTCCAGGGTGACCCAGTGCAAAGGTCAAGGTTATTGTTCTCGTTCTGCCTCCAACTGTTTATGTCACTTTAGATTACTCATTTAAAACCACAGGGCATCCATTTTCATTTCTGTGAAGAAGCTTGGAAAAACAAGATGTTTTGTAGGTCTTATTCAGGACTAACATATATATATATATAATATATATATTTTATATATTATATATATATAAATAAACATCCACCTTTCAAA
The DNA here is from genome assembly GCA_004024845.1 of Tonatia bakeri. Lineage (NCBI taxonomy): Eukaryota > Metazoa > Chordata > Mammalia > Chiroptera > Phyllostomidae > Tonatia > Tonatia bakeri. Next base: position 29,622 of record PVIA01003825.1, read on the forward strand.
ATCTGAGATAAGCTCTTTTTCTGGGGTCTTCCTGCCCTGTGAGCCCCGTTCCCGCATGGATTGTTCCTTATTTATGAAATCAGAATATCGACGCTCTCAGCTTCTTGAAGAGGGAAGTCGGCTCATGCAAACATGTGAAAACAACGTACAGTAGTGTCTCATCCCATCTGTCCCCGAAAACCACGGTTTGCAGTAAACTATATCTGCTTCTGGTGCGAACAACCCAGAACACGAGTGGCTCCAAGTAGGGTATAGATTTGGGTCGCAGAGGCGTGTGTCAGAAGGATTCTGCATGCCAGCACTAAGGAGCTAGGCACCTTTAGCTAGTGGCTCAGAGGTGTTCGAGATTCCCAGACATGGATGAATAGGGGTGAAGCTGGGCAGGGCCTCCACTGTGTCTGCCCACCTCCCATGCCCAGTCCTTGGTCACACGGCCCTGTGTGACTGTAAGTGAGGCTGGCACACACAACCTAGCTGCTTGTGCAGAGGAAAAGGAGTTGGTGTTTGGATGTGCGTGCTCTTCCTCCATGGCGTGTGCATGTGCAGGACCACCCAAGAAGCACACGAATGTGCCTTAAAATGACAAGGAGGAAGCTCTAATCTTCAGATTCTGGGAGACTGCTGAGACATCAACCCTGGGAACAGGGCTGAGCTTAGGTTTCAAGTCTATAACTGCACATTGGGGTGTAAGGAGAACTTGGAAGGGCAGCAGCCAAATGAAGGAGGCATTGCAGATAAAGTTGGGCTTCGTTGCAGAGATTTTACAGACATATATTCATGTGAACTGCCAGAACTGTAAGTGTTAGAAACCTGTCTTCCAAATAGATCAGACAAAATGGTTTGAAAAGGCACATAATGATTAATTTGTATGTATCTGGTAAGGAGGTCCTTACTCTAGATCCACACTCATACACAGGCCCACACCTGACCTCTCCTCTCTCCTGTGCTCCTGCCCGCACATGAAAAGTCTTTATGTTCCCCTGTTGGACTTAGCATCTGTGATATATGATACACTAGCACCATCTAATACAGAGGCTCCCGGGAACATTCTTAAGAATTATGGATGTGAGCAGTGAGACGGTGTCCTTTTATGTTCTTAAGGTTACAATTTGTGGGCTACTTCAAACAGTCGTATTTGCTTACATGAAACAAATGAAGGGTTAATATCAAGTACACACAAGCCAGTGATCTAGGTTATTAATCTAAATTATTTGATGTTCAAAGAACAATTTATTGTTTTTTCAGAAGTATTTTATATTTTTAGTATAGCTGTCAGTGACTTTTCCAGGGACCAGATACTGTCATCAGCATACATGCAGCTTGATGACAGACTAGGCTTTTAACTAGACATGGCTTTTAATAAACTGTGATTTGGGCTCATAATGTTTGGACTCCGTAGGTTATCAGAAAATGGCATTAATGTTCTTTCTCAAACTGACATTCATAAACACTCTCAAATTGCTTTTTGATGCAGGCTTTTATTTGATGCCTTAAGATAACACTGTTAATTAGCATTTTGTGGCTAAATTGGGATATTCAAAGTTGTTTTTTAAACAAAGTAACCTCCTCTGTATAAAACTCACCACAAGCTATAATTTGCCCGCAAAAATCTGGGCAGCTGCATTGACAGGACAAAGGAACGTCACAGAGATCGGAGTCATACAGGTGGCTGTCTTCTCTGCATGTTTCAGTTTTGAATATTAATTAAACATGATTTTTTTAAAAAGCCTTCTTTTCTGTTCCTGCACCATTTCCCAAGGGCCACCCGAGCTCGCCCGGCCCTGCTCTCTTGATCCGCTCTCCCACGGTCTATGTTCTTTCTTGGACCTCGGATCCCCTTTTAACATCTAGCTCAATGTCCTTTTTTGTCACCTTAATTGTTCCTTCTCTGCACACTCTAGAATCAGTGTTTTCCCAGCCTCTTGTTCTGAATTGAGACAGGAATCCCACTCACGGTGTTACGTGTGTAGCCTTCCAGTCCTCTCTTTGCTCACAAACAGCAATGCAGAGATCACCGACTTTGCTTTTGTTCAGATGGTGAATACCTCTGATGACACGGTGTGCCCTCCTCAGAATCGGAACTCGGGTGTCTGAGTCCTAAAGACCTTTGGACTCGGTTACCCACTCTTCTTGTGCACCCAGAGTGTTTTCATTGAACCAGTTCTGACACAATTTTGAGTGTTCCATCGCTAATGCACTTAATTCCAAATTAATTTGAAAAACAGATCCTTAATTCCTCTTGAAGTCCTCTCAAATCCTTTTGGAAACAAAGTCAGTATGAATACATGCTGAAACTTACCCTTGAATACACTTCCATTCCCCACTTGTTTCATTTGGAATTTTGGCTAAGAAAAGATTTTCCTTAAAAGCAGCAGGTCAAGATCGCTTTCTTTCAAGGAGACTGAACGCTATCTGGTCTCATCCACCATTGATTTTCATGCAAATGCGAACTGTATCATCTATGTAAGCACTGAGAGTGGCTTTGTGGGGGATGCTGCCCCCTCAAGTCTACCCCAGATCTGTGTGTCAGCAAGGTGCCAGCGCCTCTAGCGCCATCCACTCTGTTCTACACCCTGTCCCACACCCTGTCCCCTCCCAGGCTGCCTCCTTTAGGGTACTGACCGGCCACTGGTGTTGTCTGGCCCCTGTGGTACAGTCCAGAAACCAAGCTGTCACATCTGCAGCGGGGACTTCCAGCCTTGACTGTCTAAAATCAATACAACTGGTTAAGCCAGCTTTACTTATTTATCTTAAGCTAGACAGGATGGTATAGGCTAGAATGTAATGGAACCAGCCAGCATGGAACAGAGTGGGAAAATACCACTGTGCAGCTGTGTAGGAAGGCTAAGCATTGCCTCATTGAAGTTATTTCAGTCACTTAATATCTGTAATAATGTATGCATTATGTGGTCAACAAAGAGCATGCTATTGCCCGAGTTTAGAAATGTATAACCAAACAGCTATCATATGGGCTTCAGAGTCCTACATAAACGTCTTGAGGTTGTATGTGTAGTTGTGCACATGTGTGTATTGCATATACATGCATGAATATTTACATGTTTTTATATTTTGTTTTTAGGGGGCACAATCCTAGCTGACATCAGGCTTTCAAATCGGGCTCATGACTCAAAGTGGAGGAGCTGTGTCTCTGGGAAGAGGCATTCTAGTGTGAAAGTCTGTGAAATAGTGAAGCCCACATCGAAATTGGTTAGCAGCCAGTAGGTTATAGTCTTTTCCTCCGCACCAAGGAAAGCCATATTTTGTTGCTTTGTTTGTGAGGATTGTTCATCTTAAAGAAATAGATGAATTTGATTAGGTTAGAGAAACAGAGAAAAGTAATGCCTGCCCTGTCCCTTAAAATTCACTCAATAATTTCTCTGTTTGATGTCTTTCCTGCCTGGGCCATCTCTCTATGCCTGAGACTACAGATTCATAATGAACGTTCATTATAAAGTTCTGGCTGCCGGGCATAGTTCTGGTGGATTTCACAAGGTGGTTTCATTTAGTCCTACACAAACCTGGGGGAAGGGGTGCTATCCCTTGTACAGGGAAACTGAGGCTAAGAGAACTGCAGAGATCCATACGAATGCAGTAGCTTCATAGAAGACTAAGCTGGAATCAGAACATATGTTTTTCTGACTACAAGCTGACTAGGTCTCCAGGATGCATGTTCAGTGAATGGATTTCCACCTGTCTGGTGCTTTCACGTACCTACCTTTCTGTCTTTGGGTTGTCATTCATATGGTTGGATCAGCGGTGCCACCGCACTTCATAAACCATCCTCAGCGGGCCGTGTCATGCATTACCCAAGTTAGTACATGCTGTAAAAAAGTGCTTTATGAGTGAGTACCACTGTCCCGGGCAAACCAGGGTGTGCAGTCACCCAAAATGACATCAGTGTGTGTGGCTTCTCTGTAGGACATTGTCCAGTGGGAAGAACAGCAAATTTGTGTTTGCATGTTCTGTTTTACCATGTGGACAGTTCCTTTTCTATTAGTGAATTGATCTGTAGAATTCTATGATCATTTTCCATTAGTGAGGTAAGTCTGTCTTACTATCGGTGTCTTAGGTCAAATTCAGGGACGAGGAAGGAACGGAGCTAGACAGACTGATACCCTGGTGTGTGGCGGTCCTACCCAGGACTTATCCCGACTATTAGTTCAGGTGATTTAAGAAGTTTTTGAAAAAGAGCATTTAGAAGTTACAGATAAGTTTCTTCATTGATTTTAAAAATAATCACTGTGATAGCAGAACTAATTCTTTTCTTAGAGTGCAAAAATGTAGGCTTGAATCTTGGCTATGTGGTTCAATAACTTTGAAACTTCAAACAAAGTAATTTAGGTCTTTACACCTAAGTTTTCTCATTCCTTCAGGGATTATGTTAGTTTCTGCTCTACCTACCTCACAGGAATGCTGTAAATACAAAATGAGATAATACGCAATTGCTGTGGAAACTGGAAAGTACTTAAAATGTATGTTTGCATGTACAGAGTATTTATGTGCGTACATGTATACATTTCCATGTAAAATTTTCATGTCTATATTTCCGCATATATTAAAGTTTGTACTATTTTGCTTTATAATAGAATTGTAATTACACATTTTATAATTTTATAATAAAACATATACAAAGATTTCTGCATTCTTAAAATAATAATCTGAAAAGCCATAAAGGACAGTGAATTCTGTTCTTTCGCAGGGCTGTTTTCTACAGCTGCCCTGAAGATGGCGCCAGAAGTACACTCTGGCACAAACATTATTAAGAGGTTATAAGAAAAATATATATAAGGTGGAAACACTAAATTTAAAACAAGCCTTTTCCTAAGTTTGTGGCAGGAAATTTCCGAGTCTTTTACACAAAGCTCATTGTTTTACTGTTACAAGAGTCATTTGTTTCCTTGTGCCTCAAAGAGTGGTACAAACAGGTGGCATGTCAGAAAACTGACGGAGCCAGGTGTGTTACTGACAGAAGTCAGGGCAGTTCATGTCGTGCAGTTTCACCGGTAAATTACCCGTGGAATGCTAGGGCAGCTCAGACACTCGTCCACTATCTTCTGCATAATGGACAGCCTGCTCCTCAACGCCAGTTTCTGCGAGACACATTACAGGGATACGGGATGGGAGAGAGGTGAGATTAGTTAAAAATGGTTTTATTAAACTATAAAATACAGTGAGGGCTATTCTTACAAAAATACTGACATGTTACATTATTTTCATGGGGTTGTGATACAAGTTTTAAAAACAGGTGTCTACATTGTGCCAGCTGTATATTCTACAAAGCTGAACTAGAATTCATGAAATGTGGGTGCCTCATGAATATGTCACTGTGATGTTATCTGCTAAATTGATTGAGGGCCAGAGGTCATGGTTTGCATTATTTTAGACTTACTGTTTTTACATGTGTGCAATGTAGGGTCTGTACCTGTTAAGGACTTAAAATCTAAATATCACCCATAATTTACTTATGTAAGTTTTCAGGTAAATATCAGGCTTAATTAATGTTATATATACACTTCTTATGAAGCTTATATAACCTTATGTATGCTCTTGCAGCATGCTGAATAAATAGATAGATGAAAACATTTTTGCTAGTAAATTCCTGTGTGAGTGGTTAGGGAGAAGAGTTGGTGTTTTGTACGTGTTGGCAAATTGCCTGTCGTCGGAAGGGAACTTCTCTGCCTAAGCCGTTGAGAACAGAACTTCAGTCCCAACTGAAGTGCCATTTGATAAGGTTAGAATTTCATCGGACAGCACTGAGGTGCTAGGGTGAGGTTAGCAATCTTTGTCCTGCGTCAGTCTCCCAAGACTGCTGGAGGTTTTTTCTGAAATCAAAAGTGATACACTCTTGATCATTGATAAATCACAGAGAAGTCACCGCGATCCGTTCAGTGTAGGTGGATCGTTAAAATCCACCTGAACTTAGAACATTTGAAATATCATCAATTCATAAGATTATAATGTGGAAATCTTACCATCCCCTTGTGTTCTCTTTTTGAATAAATCATTTGCTTATTTAAAATATTTTATTGGCCCTTTGTGTTCATAATCCTTAGATATTGAAAATAGAAGTATACATTTAGAAAATTAAGATGGTATTGCTTATAAAAAGAAGCTGTCATAAACTATAAAAGGTACAATAGACAGTCAAAAATGGCTAAATACTGATGAACTTGATTCTTAATAGTGCCTCAGTTTAACCCCCTTGGGTCAATTTGACAATATGCATTTAAAGATGTCAAGCTACAACCATGGTTGGTGTGGTTCAGTGGATTGAGTCCCAGCCTGTGAACCAAAGCGTTGCTGGTTTGATTCCCAGTCAGGGCACATGCTTGGGTTGCAGGCCAGGTTGTCGGTAGGGAGTGTGAGAGAGGCAACTACACTGTTAACAGAGGGAGAGACACATTAATTTGTGGTTGCCTCTCGCGCGGCCCCTACTGGGGTCCTGGCCCGAAACCCAGGCACGTGCCCTCACTCAGAATCGAACCAGTGACCCTTTGGTTTGTAATCTGGCTTTCAATCTACTGAACCACACTGGCCAGTGCTAAATAAAATCTTTAAAAAAATAAAGATGTAAAGCTACATATTCATGAATATGCGATACTAGCTTCTCTGTTAACAATGTTTTCAGTATTGTCCATATATATCTTAACAGTGATATTTTTAGTGCATTTTTCACTGGTTGTCTCCATTTTAAAGAAATGGGCAAAATCAATGAACAAGCAAAGAAAAACAAGCAAAGAAAAAGTATAAACAACAAAGCAAACATGACTTACTTTGCAACTTTTTATTTTGAATTTTATCTGACAGAATCAAAGAATTGGTCCATTGTTTGCAGAATCTCAAAAGAATGTTGGATCATATTTGATTTTATGATGTTCATATTTCATTGAACTTTCTCTTTTTTTTTTCATTGTAGACTATCACTTTGTAGAGCTGTCCAGCTCATAAATCCCTTGTGCATCAGCTTGAAGCATGGCCCGTAGATGTTGGGATGAAGAGAATGGTACCTGTTCTTTCAAAGGAGCCCCAAACATGTCACCGTGTCTTTAATAATTTCTGAGGTCCGCAGCCCACAGTGCAGTGACTTAGAAGATTGTCCCATGTTATCCCCAGGAACCAACTGTTTCATCCATATTATGAGGCGAGAATCCAGATCTGTGCAGGAGGAAGGTTGATTTAATTATCACTCAGAAATCAGAACAAGTGTTGCACGTGGCAGAAAGGGTATTGACCTACTGTAGGGATATTTCATTGTAATTAATTAGTTCGTATTTTCTTGAATAGATTCTGCAATTTGATTTTCTCTTTGTTACACAGGAGATAGTACCACGTGAGAACAAGCCAGTTGCTATCGCCTTCTCTTAATAAGTTCACACGTATAGTTCCGACAGGGCGCTTTCATGAGACACCCTTTGTTGGCGATCACACGAAAGCACACACCACAGCGTTTCAGGTACTCAGAAAGTGAAACAGAGCAAGCTTCAAGCGACGTGCCAGAAAATTTACCATTTTATCAGAAGTTTAATTGGTTTTAAAACCTTAGGAATGATAGTTCTGCCCTGGCTGGTGTGGCTCCATGGATTGAGTGCTGGCCTGTGAACCAAAGGGTCGCCGGTTCGATTTCCAGTCTGGGCACAAGCCTGGGTTGCAGGCCAGGACCCCAGTAGGGAGCATGCAAGAAGCAACCACACATTGATGTTTCTCTCTTTCTCCTCCCCTTCCCTTCTCTCTAAATATAAATAAATAAAATCTTTTAAAAAATGAATGATAGTTCATATGGTTGTTATTGCATTTTGAACTTTTTTTTTGCATTAGTTTCCCTATGCTGTGGTATAGAGGGTTTACACTGAATTATCTTTATAAAAACAGCAATCTGTCAACTGAATATATTTGATCGTGTCTAAGGCCACCTATCAATTAGAGAGTACGCCACCTTCTGTTCCAAAAGAGTCTAAAATAGGAACCATTATAATGATTTATAATGTGGCGTTCCGTGAAGAAGGGAAGGTGCCGTGAATGACCGCCAGAGACTTCTTCCAGCTTTCAGCCCGTGTGGTTTCTCTGAGCTCAGGGAGTGTGCTCCCGGAGCAATACCATTAGTCATGGTAAGTTAAATTATTCACGCAGGGCATCCCCTTCCCTTGTCTCAGTAACCAGTGCTAGCGCCAGTGGAGCATTGGCGGCAGCTGTGCTCTGCCCCTTGTGAGAGAGAAAAGCAAGGAGTTGAAGGAAAAGGGACTGGCCCTGCCCTGAGCTCAGGGCGTGGCTCCTGGTTTCGGTCTCGGTGACGTCACTGGCCCATAGCGAGAACTCCAGAGCGCCCTCCCTGTCCCCAGTAACACCGATTCCTCGTTGGCCCCCTGGAGACAGCAGCGAGGAACGAACTCACAGCTGGCCTTTCCTACTGCAGCTGGGCCACCGTCGCCGCCACTCTTCCCTGTCCTGTGGGTGTTAGCTGGGGAACCCTGCGGGCCCCGCGGTGGCTTCCTCCCTCTGACTTCTGCGGTTCCTTCCAACCCCGCTGCGGACACTGCCAAGCAGATCTTTCTCAAAGGCTGCTCCTTCGTGACTCAGGTGGGAGAAGGTTCTTTTCTTTGGGCTCAAGCAGTAAAAACTGTTTAACCTAATTTATTTTCCTTTTTTGTCTAAGTAAGAAAATGAAGAGCTAAACTTAACAGCACAGTCGGGTAATCACTGCCCAGCTGTTGTTCCCCATAGTGCGCGGCCCAGAGCCTCTTCCTTCTGTTTCATTGAATTCATTAAGTCCATTAAAATCATCAGGCAGACTCTGCCCGGTTTTATTCCTGGATGCCTAATTTTGCAAGCTACTTCATGTCCTCGTGGAAATAGGTGGAGTGTAATTCTTAAACAAATAGATCTCTGCGTTTGCTCAAGAACTGTAAACGTCTCCCAATTTGCTCCTGTATCAATTCGAAGTTCCCTCTCTGTGGCTTACAAGCTGTCTGTTTAATTGTGGCTCCCGCGACGTCTCCAACTGTGCTCTCTCCTCTAATGAGGCCTATTTGCCTGAGGTTCTCTGAGGCCATCCTGCTCGCTCTCACCTTTGCTTTCCCCGGGGCCCATTATCTCGCCTCTAATGCACTTTCTTCCTCCTGCTCCCGTGTGAACCCCGCGGCTCTGTCCGTCAGGGACGGGCTCGCACCCCGGTTCTTGGTGAGGCCCACCCTACTTATTCATGGACCTCCCCTTCTCCTGTTCAAGTTTTCCATTTCTGTGCTGCACAAGAGAAATAGTCCTTAAGTGATTCATACATCTTTCATCGGTTCCTTCACGGTGTCATACACTTTGGAGTATTTGTGCATAGCGATTATGTCTTAAACTTCTTATGTACCAGTACAGTGTTTTTAGGAGAAGGTGGAGATCTTCTTCAATGAGCAGTTTTTGGTAGACGTCTGACCTCTCTCTACTCTTTCACGGGTTACAGGTCTTTAGTTAGGGTACATGGCACACACTGACTAGTGCTCCTCTCCTTGCCCTGGCCTTCCATGCAGCACTGGCCACTGAGACAGGAGCGGAGGTGGCACGTCACTTCCAGCCGAGGGAGAAGGACCTGATGCGTCTCCCTAATTACTCTTCCCCTCCCTGTGACTTTGGAGGCACCTGTTCCAGATGGCTGAGCAACAAGACAGAACGAGACCCGTGTGGGATTTTAGGTGGACAGGAAACACACCTACATTGTTTTCTCCCACAGAGACTCGGACATTTGTCTCTTGCAGAAACCAACTTAATTATCTTCAGGAGTATAAGGCTAAAAATTATTGTGTGTATGTTTCACAGAACCTTGAAGTGTTCATCCAGAGATCTATAGTAATCCAGAGTCACATAGAGAGCTGCAATTACTTAGGAACTTATCTGAGTGGGTTGAGATTGTCCCTGTCTACAGAGAGTGGGGCACACATTTCACAATATTCTTGGTTACAGAACGTTGGATCTGGCCTTGTTTGGGCATTAAGCATTGCCATCACCACATCTGGATCTTCTGAAGATTCAGAAGGTTGTGGTCTTGTTGCAAATACTACTGGCTAGTGGTTGGTCAGGAGGCTTAATCCCAGAGTTTGGGATTGTATTCAACATTCTTTCTTTGGTCTTTTTATTTTTTTATTTTAGTGATTGTTCAAGTACAGTTTTCTCCCCTTTACTCCCAATCGAGCCCACCCTCCCCACCCATCCTCCCTCCCATTACCACCCTCCCCCTAGTTTTTATCCATGTGTCTTTTAACTTTGTTCCTGTAAACCCTTCCCCTTTTCCCCTGAAATTCCCTCTTCTCTCTCCTCTGGTCACTTTCTGCCTGACCTCTAATGCAGTGCCATTGACTTTATTTTGCCTTTGGTCTTAAAAAAAAATAAAAGAAAAAGAAAAAGCGCAACTTACCCTATCTTAGGTTGGTTGAAGCAGGGCCTACGTGAGGCAGTGTTCTGAATTCTAAGGGCAGTTCAACTTTAGTCTCAATATGCGACATCATGAAGAAAACCTGTGGATGAGAAAGCCACGACATAAAGGTGGATTCCATGCTCCGTAGCCTCATTTCCATTCCTTTATTATAGTCCCTGTGAATAGAGCCTGTGGACAGTCTCTTGAGAAGGGGTGTTCAAAACCTCAACTCTCGAAGAGTTATACCTTTTATGGTCTTCTTCTTTTGCAAAGCAAAATTTTAATAGGAATTACTACACAGCATGTGACTAAGAAACTTCCAATTTATTTTATATATTTAAAATGAAAATTTAGACCAAGATATAAAAAAGTATCCAGATAGTGGAAAGATGTAAATGTGGTAATAGGAAATGTTTAAAAGATGGGATTTCTGATACACTATGGATGGGAATGCATTCTTTCTGGAAAGATGTTCAGAAATGTACATCAAGATCCTTAAAAATGTTGCATAGTCTTTTCCAGTAATCCTACTTCTGAAAATCTAGCCTAAGGAAATAATCAGGAATAATATTACACATAGTGCAAACTGATACTTTTCAAGCTTTTTAAAAATGCATAAATGCCTTCGTAGTCAGTTTGGGCTGCTGTAACAAAATCCTGAGGCTGGACAACTTGAACAACAGACATCTTCCTCTCACGGTTCTGGAGGCTGGGGGCCAAGATCAAGGTGCTGGCTCCCTTAGTTCGTGGTAAAGGCTCTTGCCCTCATTTGCAGAAGGCTGCTATTTTGGTTTGCCTCTCTTTTAAAAAAAATTATTTTCCCCTTCGTATTGCATTTATTGGGGTGACACTGGTGAACAAGCATACGGTTTCCAGGAGCACAGCTCTACAACACCTCATCTGTTCACTGTGCTGTGTGTTCGTGACCCAGGTCAGGCCTCCGTCCATCAGCACTGATCTCCTACACCCTCCCCACCTCTGTCCGCCCCTCTCCCCGCTGGCAATCCCCACACTGTTGTCCGTGTCCATGAGTTTTTTCTCTTTTTATTTTTGGCTCAAGCCCTCCACACCCCCGCACCCAATCATCCCTGCCCACACCAACTGACAGTGGTCAGCCAGCTCTCTATCTGTGAGTCGGTCATAATTTTGCTCTCTAGTTTATTTTGTTCTTTAGATTCCACACCTGAATCTAATACGATATCTGTCTTTCTGTGACTGGCTTATTTCACTTAGCATAATGCTCTACAGGTCCATCCATGATGTCATGAAGAGTAAGATTTCCTTCTTTTAAAAGGCTGCATAGTATTCCATTATGTAAATGTACACAGGTTGTTTTTTTATCACAGTTTTTTTGTCTACTCATTTACTGACGAACACTTGGACTGCTTCCAAATCTTGGCAATTGTGAATAATGCTGCAGTGAACGTAGGGATGCATGTATTCTTTTGAATTAATGTTTTGTGTTACTTTGGATAAATTCTCAGAAGTGGAATTGCTGGGTCCTAAGGCAGACTCCTTTTTAATTTTTTGAGGGAATTCTGTAGTGCACAAGGGTTTCCTTTTCCCCACATCCTCACCAGCACTTGTTGTTTGTTGACTTATTGATGATAGCCATTATGACAGGTGTGAGGTAGTATCTCATTGTGGTTTTAATGTGCATTTCTCTGATGACTAGTGACATTGCATATCTTTTCATATGTCTTTTGGCCATCCGTATGTTCTCTTTGGAGAGGTATCTATTCAGGTCCTTTGCCCATTTTTTAATTGTATCATTTGTGGGGATTTTTTTTTTCGGTGTTGAGTTTTGTAAGTTCTTTATAATTTATAAGGGATCTTAACTCCTTATCAGATGTATCATTGGCAAATATGTTCTCCCACTCAGAGCGTTGTCTTTTCATTTTGTCGATGGTTTCCTTGGCTGTGAAAAAAGTTTTTAGTTTGAGGTAGTCCCATTTGTTTCATTTTGCTTTCGTTTCCCTTGTCCAAAGAGATATCTCAGAAAAAAATATTGCTACAAGAAATGTCTTAAATCTTACTGCCTATGTATTCTTCTAATTTTTATGGTTTTGAGTGTAACATTTAAGTTTTTGATTTGTTTTGAGTTTATTCTCATGTATGGTATAAGAAGGTGGTCTGGTTTCATTTTTTCTTGCATGTATCTGTCTGTCCAATATTACCAACACCATTTATTAGACTATCTTTACCCCATTGTGTGTTTTTGCCTCCCTTGTCAAATATTAATGACTATAAAGGCATGGGTTTATTTCTTGTTCTGTTCCATTGATCGATATATCTGACTTTATGCCAGGACCTTACTGTTTTGATTACTGTGGCCTTGAACTATAGTTTGATTTCAAGTAATATGATTCCTCCAACTTTATTTTTCTTTCTCAAGGTTGCTGTGGCTATTCAGGGTCTTTTGTGGTTTCATATACATTTCGGAATATTTGTATGAAATGTGATGCGTCATTGGTATCTTGATAGGAATTGCATTGGATCTGTAGATTGCTTTGAGTAGTATGGACATTTTGATGAAGTTAATTTGTTCTATCCACTAACACGGTGTATGCTTCCACTTATTTGTATCTTCTTCAGTTTCTTTCTTCAGAGTCTTATAATTTTCTGAGTGCAGTTATTTTACATCCTTGGTTAAATTTATTCTTAGATATTTTTTTCTTTTTGAAGTGATTGTGAATGGCATTATAATCTTGGTTTTCCTTTCTGACAGTTCATTATTGACTTCTAAAAATGCAACTGATTTCTGGATATTTGTTTTATATCCTGCTACTACTTTACTGAATTTATTTAAGTTCTAGTAGTTGTTTTTTTTTTGTTTTTGTTTGTTTGTTTTTTGCTAGAATACTTAGGGTTCTCTATATACAGTATCATGTTGTCTGCAAATAATGACAGTTTTATGTGTTCCTTTCTAATCTGGATGACTTTTATTTCTTCTTCTTGTCTAATTGTTGTAGCTAGGACTTCTAGTACCATGTTGAGTAAGAATAATGAAAGCCGACATCCTTGTTTTGTTGCTGATCTCAGGGGAAAAGCTTGTAGTTTTTGCCCATCAGCTCTTCTTATAAGGACAGTAGTCCTTCATGGGAGGGCAGGCCCCCACTCTCATTATTTCTTCTAAACCTAATTATCTTCAAAACCCCTACCCCGATTGCCATGAAATTAGGGGTTAGGATTTTAACACATAAATTTTGGGAGGACACAATTTAGTTGATAGCAAATACATGACTGCAAAGTAAACCAATAAACCTAGGATTTATGTAAGTATATTTTGGTAAATTTTAATGAGAATGTATTTGCAGTCACTAAATATATTATTTTTTAAAAATTAAAATATTTAATGACATGAGAAAATATTCACAATGGTAAGTAAAAAGTTATAAAACTATATTAATTCAATAACTCTAATTCTATAAAAGTTGGGTAGTGACACTGAAAAAATAAAAAGAAATATATGGAAATATTATTGTCAATTATTTTTGTATGTTGGAATTTCAAGAGATTTAAAAAAAATAAATGTTTTCACATCTACATGTAGAGATGAAGACTCTAGAAAAAAATATAAAAACGACTAAACCATTAAAGTGAACATCAGTCATCTTGGTCAGTGGAATTAACCAATTTTGTCAACTATCTTGAACTTCTATTAATTCTCATCTTTCTGTTCATGCATTTGCTATTGCTTCATAATAAACAAATAACAGCAACAAAAAAAATCCTTCTCATCATCTTAGACTGGCTTGCTCCATCCTGGCCATCCGAGACAGCTGAGTGAAAAACCCTTCCTGACTCCCTTCGGGTCAGTTGTATATTCTTTCTCTTTATTCCCATCACATCTGTTGTGTTCTTGTACAATGGTATTAAATTATCATCGATCTTCTTGGCTGTGTTCCCTGCTGGGTTGTAACTCTGTGGCTCTTCGAGGTTTCGAAGGTCTTTCATCACCATGTTCTTAGCTTCCAGCACAATGACTGCAGCATAAACTCTAGTCGATAAGTGTTTGTTGATTGAACAATGCTCACAATGACTTAGGGCAAGTTGTACGCATGCCCAGTGAAGTGCTCCGGAGAGACAGGTTTAACTCCTGATGTGATATTATTCTAAATTTTGGGAATTTTCTGTCTAAATTTTCTGGAAGCCCTATGTAAAAATATTGTACACCAACTCCTGCTATTCAAAGATGATTTATATAATTATAAATATAACTTTAATGAATGTATTTTTTTATCTTTTGGATATATCTTTCAATAATAAAGTTGAGCCTCTAATCAACCTGAATAACCAAACTTAGTCTTTCAAAAGCAGAGATGTTAATGGTAGTCTTTAACAAAATTTTCCAACATTTTAGAATTTATTATGAATTATAAAATACACTGGTTCTGGTACTATACTTCTCAGCCTAAAATGCAATAATGTTTTATATGTTTATTTGATAAGGTTCTTCATTAAGTTGATAACGTTAGGCCTTAATTTGTGTGAGAAAGACGGTTGTCATGGTAATAGCTTAAATTTCACAGAAACACCGCCCTGGCCACAGGGACGGAAGCTAGTGAGTCTGCCCTACTGCAGAGCACTTTCCTGGCTTAGGGATAATGGGCACAAAATAGCAAGGGAACTAAAATGAACATTCAGGAGTATGTCCACTATAAAGATGTTAAGGATAAAGGTTTGGAAAGCCTCATCTACCAGCATAACCAAATACTCAGATGATCAACGTTTCTGTAGAACATAGATATTTTTCAGAATGATTCAGAGCAATGCAAGGGACTTTAGTCTGATTTCCAGAAACTGAGCTAAAAGATGGCTGAGATGTGTCTGGAAAAGAAGACAAACAGGTAAGATAGTTTTTGTGGACCAAATATGTTATCTTTGATTCCCTGTTCACACTATTTGGTTTGTCATAACTTGCCATGGTGCTAATTAGGTGACAGAATGAACGAATGCACTTTCATGGAAGAATGGCAGACACCAAAAATTAATGAAAAGAACAAGGCCTGAGCTTGAGTAATTTTATGATCGCGCTTTTAGGCAATGTGGAATCAGCGGACTTCCTGCTGGGAACAATTTTTCCTTACTGAGTGGATCATTAAAACATCCATTCACCACAGCAAATGTATGTTTTCCCTGTGTACGTACATGTGAAATTGCAGACTTTTCTCTTCAATTATGGATGCATGCATTTCACTGATGCAATTTAAAAAGAGTAGAACAAATTTTTAATACTAAGTAGTTAGGTTTTTGTTTGCTATGTTCAAATAGCATTGGCAGAAATTATTGCTTGTAGATTTTTGTGTTAGGAAAATAAAATACAGTTGTCTCTCAAACTGTAAGGTCTATCTTATTTACTTGAAAGTTTAATGATTGTATAACTGTATTTTTAACAACATATAATCAACATCTTAAAGTAGCGGTCATCTCTGTATTTTAGAGGCAAAACCTCAAAACAAACCAGGGTTATGTGTCTAAAACATGTGCATATTTTTAACTGTTGTATAAAATACAAATATATTACAGAATTTATGGTATCTCCATCCTTAACAAATACTATAGTCATTTAACGATTGCTGAGGTTCTCAAAATTAGGATGCATATTAAAAATAAAATTCTATACCAAAATAGTTGCTTGGATTACCACTTATATTTTAATTACAAACAATTTAAATATCAGTGATATACATTTCTAAATGCTGCACTCATAATTAAAGGAAGGTACTTAGGTATGTTTAAACAAGTGACCAAAAATTCTGACAAATTCACATATAGTCTTACCAATAAGACGTTGAATGTCTGATTAAATAATTAAAATTAAGTCCCACCTAAATAGCTATAATTTCCTCTGTGTGATATGAAATGGGAAAATATTTAGTATTATCCAGGTAATTGAATTGAGTCATTGTGTCTAGTATGTAATTGTTAGCATTGAAATACAGAGAAAAGGTGGGTGATTTAATTTTTGGATTTCTTCTGGTTTCTGTAGGCTCAGAATGAGGAGAAAAGACATGAAACCTAAACTCCTAGGTGTTGTTTATGTATGGGAGGGGTTTAGTTACAAGGAAAAAATAATGATTGCTCTGTGTAGTACAGTATTTAAAAATAACTTTGAGAGTGTTGATTTTCACAATTACAAATAAGTAGAGTTTAACTAGTAATTGAAATTGAGATGTTAACAAACGCTCCGCTCTGAGGCTTCACTCGCAAATACAGCTGATGCTCTGTTTTGAGCCAGCGTGTGTGTCTGAGTTTAATCCTTATTTGAAATATCCCCGAGGATATTTCTTTTCTTAAAAATGAAGTAAATTATTGGGAAAATATTAAAGTGCAATTTTCTGTCCTGTTTATTTTAAGAATGGAACAATACTTTGTGATATATTAGGGAATCAGCATCAGCAGAATTAAGTCGTTCTGATGATGTCATCCACACCAGTCCTTGGAACCTGTGTTTTTCTCCTAAGACAGTTGTGAGATGTAGCATTCACTAACATTGCTCCATTCTCACAGTACAAATTGTTAGCTTTTCTCTGGAATAATCGGATGTAACTATTTCTTTCAGCAAAGTACACGTTTTGAGTACGGCACACTATCTCTTTAGTAGACTCATTTTGACATTTTTAAGTTTTGTACATTCTGTGAGCTTAGTAGGTTCTTTTCTTTCAGTGTGTGATCTCGTAGTATTCAAACACACTGTTTCATTAAGAAACTTTATCAGTATTTTATGAAGAGGGCATTCTATGGTTTTTCTAATGTTTCCAATGACTTGACTTCTGGTTTAAGTCATAGTTCCGAAAACAAAGCAAATGAACTCTCACACGCCAGGTCAGTGTGGACACATCCAGGGGACTTGGGAGATGACTTGGGGCATGGTGGTCACCTTGGAGGAATTGGGCCTCTGGACAAGGTCAGGATGGACACACTTGGTAAGTAAGGGACCATCCCTGCTTAACACGGACAGTCATGCCCCCACGACCTTCACTCTGGGAGACACTCTGCATTACAGCAGAGGCACTGGGGAGTTAGAGAGACATCCCAGCTGTCAGTAAAGACGCCCCTGGGCAATGGAGGAAACACCCAGGGGTACGGATTGAACTGGAGGATTCCAGTGTCAACCCAGGTCAGGGTAGACACACCTGAGGATTTAGGGAGACTTGCCTGGTTTGTGTACACAGCCTTTGAAAGTAGGGCAACACTTGAGGTAGTTTCAAAGCTCCTTGCGATTAGAGAGACATCCTAGGTTTATGTTAATGGGCAAGACTGGCATATCAGGGAGAAATTGCGAGCCAGGGCACACACCCCTAGGGAATCAGAGTGATACCCATGGGAAGAATGAACACACCTGGAGAAGTAGGGAGACAGTCCAAGTCATGGTAGATGCACTGGGAAATTTCTTAGGACAGTGGTTATGTCTTACTTATATTTACACATTCCCTGTACTTCTGTAGTTCTGAAGATTAAACTGTTAGCAAAAAGATTGAATTTGTTAGTTACTAAACAAATTCATGCTAAACAGATTATCTCTAACTTTTAAACAATGAATGTTTATGCAAGTGATTACCTTTTAACAGTAGGACACAGAGATACAGGGAAGTTAATTTGAAACTTAATTTTGATTGGTAAGGAAAATTATTCATATAAATTAAGTGGGTGCTGACAGATAAGATACCATAATTGTTCTGTTCGTTTTTCTGAAGTGTTTGCCATTTGCTACAATGCACACTGACACACATTCTTGTCTGCTGGCATCTTTATTGGTGGGTCGCTAGAGTAGCATTCCTTTTTTATTTTAGATAACTAATCATGTGTCGCAACGTAGGATTTAGGTTACTTAAATGTGAAACAGACGAATAATTCATTTCTCACCCAACACCAGAACCTGTTGATTGATGACTGCAGAGACGGTAATGATGTATGACTGGCATCTGCCGTTCGAATTTATTGAGGGATTAAAACAAAGCTCGTGTTAAAGAGATTGTTGTATTCGTAACTTTCATATCAGATAATGATATACAAAATGGCCAGTCTAACCTCTGTGGTCTCTTTTCTGCAACAATAAATCTGAGTTATTAGCTAATACTGAATTTGTATTCCAATGAAAAGTTGAAACTGAACTTTACAATATTAAAATACATTTTATATCCTGTTTATGGAACAGTCGTGTGCGTGCACCTATACCAGCTAGAAAGCATGACTAATTCCACAGCATAAATCTAACGAAAAACATCTTTATGAATATAAAATATTGCCCAGCAACTTATTGTTCACATTTGCCCTCTTAAGTAAGCATTTATCATTCTGCTTTGTTAGCGATTACATTGAAAATATAGTTATATTTGCATTTATTATTTGCCCACTTCTCTAGCCTGCAAATCAATAGGCCCAATATCTAACACGCGCGTCAGAATCATTGTTCCTCCTCGCTTGTTTCCTTCCTAGCCCGCTGGACGACAAATGGAATTTCATTACACGGGTCGTTGTGCTGAGCACTGTAACCCAGTACACATGTTATGTATGTACTTGCTATATATCTTCGTACAGAGAGGAAAATGCATACATTCCTTCAAGTGGACATGTGAGTGCTGAGAATCAAATAATGCATGGGAGGGAAGAGGGAGCGAGGCTGGAGCCCCCACTGCAGGGGGCGGATGCCCCCTTGCCACGCTCTGTCCCCGGCCACATCACCTTTCCAGTGAATCTCAGCCAAAGCCGTGGTCCTGCAGGGAGCCGCTGAGCAATGATCTCCTGTTCATTAACTACACATTCCTCGATGTCAATATGCTTCTTGCAGTTCTTTTTGCTCTTCTCAAGCAAACTATGGCCTTTAATTGAAAGGAGAAAATTAGCTGTGATATGGTGGCAAGAGTTATCTGGTGGGATTTGCATTGATCATAACAAGACAGTAGCTCAGACTCTGGTGCCGAGGGAGCGGGAGGTAGGGAAGAAACAATCACGGAGGAATACTTGGAAGAAAACGGACCTGTGAAATAAATGTACAGTAAACAGATTAACATGAAATTTACATAGAGGAACAATAGATTAATGATGCCCGAATGCAGCAGTCATTGTAAGCTTCTTGCGTGTACATGTGAGAGGCTTCTCCCCTTTCTTCCCTCCCTTCTCTTTCTGAAATCAAGCTCTTAGCGACTCATCCGTCATCATAACAATGTGACAGTGTCCTCAGTCGGTACTTGTGCTCCTAAAAGTTTAGCACAGAATGACCTGATTTACTCACTGGGTTTATTTTTCCAAACCTCAGTATAGTCCCATGGCACAGCCTCTGGGCTTAATTAAATGATTTTTAAATATTAGGTTAGCCAGAGGGAAAAAAGGAAAAGCTCTCCCCGCCCTTCTGCAGATGCAAAGACTAACGGGGACCTCTGTGTGGACGAGCTGACACAGACTCAATGACAGAAAGACGAAAAGGCAGCAGGCCCATGCCCGTGTCTCTCTTGCCTTCCTTCTCATCCCTTGTGAGGGCTAAGAAGGCAGCCTTCTTTTCCCGTCACCTGCTGTCACAACACTGACTGGCCTACCTTGTGAAATTACCTGGAGTGACACAGAATTTGTACCAAGCTGAGGCAGATGACAGAGCTGCAGATCAAGTAACATGCAGTGGAGAAACGATTCTGAGGTGCTTTCCGAACCCTTAGCGGCCTTCGGGGGCTGGTGCGGAGCAGTGGCCAGAGAGGGCCCGGAATAGATCAGGCCGTCTTTCAATAACGTTGCCAAATGGCACGTGTACTCGGAAGCCCTCCCCAACTTTCCTGGGCAGAATAAGTGGGGCAGGGACTTCTCTCGTCAAAAGAAAATTGTAGCCCAGTACCTGACACGCTGAAGGATTAAAGTCACTATTTGAAAGAAAGGCCATCTGACAATTGTGACATATATGATCATTACATGTTCTGTTCACTCACTGTAGCATAACAGGTCACCCAAACTTAAGGACATAAAATGCCAGCACCTTCCTTATGCTTTGACTTCCTGTGATCGGGAATAGACTTGGCATCAGGGCCGGGGTGGGGGGGTCTTTGCTCTGTGTCTGGGGCTGCCCCTGGGGAAGCGTGAAGGCCCGGAGGGATGCCCACTTTGGAGCCGGAGTCCTCTGGAGGTTTCCTCCCCTACAAGTGGGCTCCTGGTGCCAGCTGACTGGAGGCTCTGCTGGGACTGTCAGCCTGACACATGCAAGTCCTGACTCTGGGAGGCGTGGGGCCCTCCCATCGCGATTGCTGGCTCCCGGGGTTGCATTGCTCCAAGTGGCCCACCCAGCAAACACTCCTTCTGACAGGGCCCACGGGATCTACAGGCCTCGGAAGGCCTTGTGAGCCTGGGAGGTCAGTAGCATCATTTCCTCTGTGACCTGTGGCTCCGAGCAGTCACAAGTCTGCCCAAGTTCAAACACAGGGCTCGAGCCCGGACCTTCCTGCGGGAGGAATGGCAGAGAACTCAAGGCCCTCCTCTCCTAAGACTTACCGCCCTATACCCCCGGCCTAGAGCTTTCTCTGTGCCTTTGCCTCTCTGTAGCTCTGGTACACAGCATTTGGTTTCTCTTCCCAAGTCCTTTCCGGCGGGGAAGCAGCAGTCAGAGCAGAAAGACAGCTTTCTCTTGGCAGATCAGCTCCCGGTCTCCAGCCTCGCTCCGACTCTCCACCTTTCTTTCCTGTGAGCTGGAGGTGGGTGCACAGCTAAGGGTCACGTGTGCAAGTGGTGCTTGGGGCGGGGGTGTAGCTTACAGTGGATTGGGGAGTGCTTGATATCTATTTCCTAGAATTTCAGCTATACATATGATGGGAATAATCCCACATGAACATACCAATTTACTAGCTCACTACATCCAAAATTAGGTTTAAAAGTAGTTTTGGATCACATGAGATTTATCATAAGCATGACAAAAAGTGTAGTTGCATTTTGTAAAATTTGCCAATGTGTTTTGGTTCATTAATAGAGCCAGAAAAAGCACAGAAGTATATCAATAGATTCTGAACAGAATTTTCATATAGTTCATTATTTATTAATTTTAAATATTGAAACAAACGATTTATAAAGTGTATTTCTATTTACAATATGTGCTTTGAAAACACTCAGAAAATTAAAAGAACCTCTCTCAATGTGTTAAAAGCTTATACCGTTAATTATATCAAATGTCATATTTAAAGTTTAATTTTAGACACATTGTCTTTGAGCAAAAGCAATGAATTTGTGGCCCCTTCTCACTGTGACAGTTCAATAAATTACTGGCATTAGGGATCGTTCTTGAAAATCAAGTAAAATAAATGTAAATTTTGAGAAATTTTGAAAGAATAAAAGCAAAACCCCATCATTTCAAAGATACAATCTCCATACAATTCCTAGCTGTTTTAACAACGTGTGAATTAATAAAGAATTAAATAAGTTTTCTGAATATAGGTTCAATTTATTCAGGTCTTCATCATTTGTGTAAATCAGTAGTGACTAATTAAAAATGTAATATAAAACCAGAGCAATGAAAATAAAAGGCACGTAGACATTCACCTGGGAAAGAATATGTCAAACCCTTATAATAGAAGTTTTAAAATCATAGTAAAGGAAGTAAAAGGAGACCAAAATAAATAGAGACATACTATGTTTTTAACAATATAAAGAATAATTTCCTACATTAATTTCAACGTTGATGTGATTCCAATTAAAATGTATGTGGAAGGATTGAACACACATACATACCCATGGGAAGCTTAGTTGACAAAATAAAACATACACTACAAAGCATAAGTGATAAAAGCAATAAATACAATTTTAGGAAATAGCCAAAAGATGAACATAACAAAATAAAGTTTAAAAACAGACCATGATCTCGGTACTAGATAATGATGACTGTGGTTCCCAATCTGGTAGGAAAATTTGGACAGATGATAAATTATTTTGGGAAAACAGGTTCATACAGGATGGAGAAAGCAGGCTCTCTATTTCATACCGCATGTGAATGGTGAACTCCAGATTCGTTGATGATCTTTCTGTGATAGTAAGTTTAAAAATATGGGGGTGGGGAGAAAGTTCTTTACAGAACCCTAAAAGCACAGTGCTTATGGATTGAATGGCAATTGATTTATGGGCAGATTCAGGATTTTTTGTGTAGTGGAGAATACCATAGACAGAATTAACATGAATAACAGATGGGGAGATGTTTGCAAAGTTTTTAATGTTGAAACTATATGAAGAATGTCTTCTAAGCAACTCCCCACATGGGAAAATTATAGGAAGACTGGATAAGGACATAAGTAGGCACAGCATGACTGCCAATTATGTGTAAAAATAAAATAAATGCAAAATATAACAAGAATAAAATACCACTTCCCACTCATTGGATTCACAAAAGGAGAAAGAGACAACCAAGTGTGAACAAGAATATGGAGGAGTAATACTCGCAATCTACAGCTTGTAGGAACATCTTCCGGGACAGCCGTTTCAGAAGGAAAACATCGCTGTGATTTTACAAATGCTTATATCTTATCCCCAACCCAGTACTTGTTATTACATTCCACAAAGCCCTCAGTTCCAAGCAGGAACGTATCAGAATCGTTTGTGGAAGGAGGGAATCAGAGGCAATTTAGGCTTTTGCTATTAGGGGAGTTAAAAACTCAGAATTTAGCCCTGGCTGGCGTAGCTCAGTGGATTGAGCTCGGGCTGCGAACCAAACCATCGCAGGTTCGATTCCCAGTCAGGGCACATGCCTGGGTTGCAGGCCATGGCCCCCAGCAACCGCACATTGATGTTTCTCCCTCTCTTTCTCCCTCCCTTCCCTCTCTAAAAAATAAATAGACAAAATCTTAAAAAAAAAAAAACCCTTTAAAAAAAACTCAGAATTTGTTGGTTATATACTATGGAATACTTAACTGACATGTCTAATCTTCAAAACTTAACCTTGAAAAAAAGTGAAAACATGATTTGTATAAAATCTTTGAGTCAAGTATTTCAACCTGTGGCCAAAATAAAATATGTTAAATTATATTCAAATGCATAAGGACAAAGGTTATGCAAACATATTCTACATATTATAGACATTTAAAAACTTCCTTTATAAAACTGAATAGAATGTTCAGTATTACTCCTTAAAATTTCTGCATATTAGATTCTCAAATAGTAGTTATTCTTGAATAAGTATGAACAACCTCTGGTTAAAGCAATTTTCTTATATGTCTTTACAATGCCATCAAAACCACAAAGAGTATGTGAAACAAGTCTGTCCCTCTAACTTGGGAACCTGACAAGTCTGCCCTTCTGTTCTCTAATACCAGCTAGTGCGTTCACTCAGGACTGCTCAGCACACCATAGCTGGGCCTCACTTAGGCGGAACTGCAGTTTGATTACACCAGCTTAGACTTGGCGACTCGGTGTCCCTGTGGGAACATATTTTATGCACAACCAAAAGTCACTATTAATCACTCTCTCCTTCTTTCACCATTTTAGTGTTAAAATCTAAACCCATTTAAAAAATAAAATTAAAGAATATCTTGCCAATCTTATTGTACCAGTGTGTCACAGGCAATGACAATGACTTCATTAAACACCCTGGATTTTGACTCATACCTGATTTCAACTTCTCTCCTTGCATTATCTCATTGTATATGAGAACTATTGATTGGGAAAGCAATGTGGAATAAAATAAAAACATTAGAAAAGACTTCCCTAAATAATTGAAAATAGGTATTAAAAAGTGGTATTATAATTCTTAAGTAAAATCCAAGTACAATTGATAATTGTATTCATTTGCTAAGAATTAAAATCTCATTAGATAAAGTTGTAATATAACCTTTAGGATAAGGTACCCATGAAAGTAACGAGTAGTTTTCTCAGTATATAATGTTAAAAACCAAGCAGTTATAAATACGGAATTGGCTGGTGACAAACGGTGTTTGCATGTAATACAACCTGTACGAACTTATTTTCTTCCATTTTACAGACACAAAAAAGCCTGATATTTTACTGTCTTTAGTGCTTACCTTGGAGGAATGTTTTCAGAAGTAATTTCATCCTGAGCTGTCTGCTTCTATTGTTATATGGTAGTATTCAAAATAATAGTCAAGTTCAAGAAAAAGTAAGTTATTGATTCTCATTAGTAGAATTATTTACTATTTTGTCACCATTGAATTTCAGAGATTTTCCTTAAAATATGTTTATTTTGAAATCCAACCTCCCAATATCTTGCATGATATTTAATATTGATATATATCTTTCTTTTCATCACCCTAGAGTTTCAAAATGCCAACTTGTGGTTTATCTTTTGTATATTATGAATTAAAATATTTGCCTTATTTGGCTTTCTTTAAAATACCATGTTACCTATGGTTCATCTTTTATCAAATTTAAATCCAAGGCGACCATAAGCATAACCCTACCACATTTTGTTCGCACATAAGTATTTAACAACATAAAGCAATGTGCTGGGTGCTCTTTCATGTGCTGCTAGGGAACCATAACTGGCTTTTAAATGATTTTAGTTGTAATTATAACAATGGCTATACTTCTCCTGAAGACTTTTTTTTCCCAGGTGGTCTATTTTTATCCTGACATTTTTGTCTGTCCTGTGAATTTCATCACGGGAAGACACAGCAGTTTATCTTAGAGTAGTTCAATTTCGATCTCCAGGTGACAAGCTGATATTTCTTTCCTTTGAAGAAACTTTTAATATGATGGGTTAAATGTCAAGAAAAAAGCTCCCATCGTATATTGAACCTTGCTAACCTCATTTTTCTTCATATTAATGGCATATTGATAGTTGATTTTTTTAAATGTTCTCTTTGTAAGAGATGGAATGAGTTGAGAAGAATGCATTTATTTAGGTATCTTGTATCTTATGTTAGTATATATCATGTAGCATAATACCAGCTTTTTGTAAATATGAAATAAGTCATTAACTTTAAAGTTACTCACTCACCTTCAGCTGTACCACTAGTCAAAGAGTAAAACTGAATCTCCAGACTAAGAATTCTGCAATAGACTTTTCCACTTTAATCTTTAATATGGTATCTATTATAAAAACATGAAGGAGAGGAGAGACTGAAAGAGTTGGAAGAAGAAATAACTTCTACTTATTAGGTAAAAGGAAAGTATATTTTATTTTATTTTTTAATTATATTTTATTGATTATGGCATTACAGTTGTCCCAGTTTTATCCCTTTTGCCCCCCGTCCACCAAGCACCCACCACTCCCTCAGGCAATCCCCACACCATTGTTCATGTCCAGGGGTCATGCCTGTAAGGTCTTTGGCTAGTCCATTTCCTATACTGTACTTTGCATCCCTAGGGCTATTCTGTAACTGCCCTATTTGTACTTCTTAATCCCCTCACCTCTTCACCCATTCCCCCACACCCATCAGGCAACCGCCAAAATGCTCTCTGTATCTATGATTCTGTCTCTGTTCTTTTTTGCTTAGATTGTTTTTTAGATTCAGCTTTTGATAGATATGTATTCATTGCCATTTTATTGTTCATAGTTTTGATCTTCTTTTCCTTAAATAAGTCCCTTTAACATTTCACATACTAATGGTTGGTGGTGATGAACTCCTTTAGTTTTCTTGTCTGGGAAGTTCTATATATGCCCTTCAATTCTAAATGATAGCTTTTCTGAGTAGAGCAATCTTGGATGTAGGTCCCTGCTTTTCATGGCTTTGAATATTTATTGCCAATCCCTTATAGCCCACAAAGTTTCTTTTGAGAAATCAGCTGACAGTCTTATGGGAACTCCTTTGTAGGTAACTGTCTGTTTTTCTCTTGCTGCTTTTAAGATTATCTCTTTCACCTTTGACATTTTAATTATGATTGTCTTGGAGTGGGCCTCTTTGCATCCATCTTGTTTGGGACTCTCTGTGCTCCCTGGACTTACATGTCTATTTCTGTCACCAAATTATGGAAGTTTTCTTTCATTATTTTTTCAAATAAATTTCCAATTTCTTGCTCTCTCTCTCTTCTCCTTCTGCCATCCTGTGATACGAATGTTGGAACACTTGAAGGTGTCCCAGAGGCTGCTTACTATCCTCAGTTTTTGGTGGGGGTTCTTTTCTCTTGTTGTTTTTTCTGATTAGTTGTTTTTTGCTTCCTTATGTTTCAAGTCATTGATTTGATTCTCATGTTTCCTTGTAAATTGTTCTTTATTTCAGTTAGTGTATCCTTCACTTTTGACTGGACCTTTTTTGTGCTGGTTAGGTCCTCACTAAGTCCATCGAACACCCTTACAATCAGTGTTTTGGACTCTGCATCTGATAGATTGCTTATCCCCATTTGGTTTAGCTCTTATTTTGATGTTTTGATCTGTTCTTTTACTTGGGCCATATTTCTTTGTCTTCTCATTTTGGCAGCCTCCCTGTTTGTTTCTATGTATTAGGTAGAGCTGCTATGACTTCCTGTTTTGGTAACATGGCCTAATGTCATCGGAGTCGTGTAGGGTCCAATGGCACAGCCTCCCCTGTGACCCAAGCTGGGTACTTGACATGCATGGGCTGAGTACACTCTCCTCCTGTATTTGAGCCTTGGTTGCTACTGGCAAATCAATTGGAGGGATTTACCCAGGCCAGTAAGCTGCAAGGACTGGCTGTGACCACTGATCACCAACCTCAACCCTCTGTGAAGGATTCTGTGCAGGGGTAGGGTTGTGGTGCTCTGACATGGTCTGTAGCTATCCACTGTGTGCATGGGCCCTGGAACTTCCTAGGTGTTACAGGCCAAGGTCAGCTGCCACTTGTGTTCTGCCTGGTGCCCCCTGCCTGAGCTACAGAGCAATCTGAGATGGTTGCTACTTGTGCTGAGCTAAGAGGTTCCAAGGTGCAGCCAAGTTGTGAATCTAGGCTGGCTGCTTCTAGTGACAGGCCTGGGGCCACTTAGCTGTCACTTGTCTGAGAGGATTGAGGAAGTTGTGAAGCGTGAGCCAAAAACAGCCAGTCATATGGAAAAGTCACTGTTAACAGTTGGGGTGGGCCTATGAGTTGGGTGGGATGGAGTCTCAGGGTGTTTCCAAGGTGGAGAAAACAGTGTTAGTCAGGTTAATGGAGTCTCAGATGTGGCACCCGCCTGCCAGCTCTGTGGCTGTGTGCTGGGAGGTCTCAGAAAAGTGACACTGTCCTCTGCCCACCTTTCTGTCTGGGGAAAAGCTGTCTTCCAGTTCCTGCCTTGACACCAGACAATTAAGTTCTTTCCAGTATGCCCCTAGTGCCTTTGAAGCTGCTATCTCAGTGCTGGAGCCCAGAGGGAGTGAATCTGAGTATGTCCATGTGTGGGTTCTTTAAAGGGGAACTGCTTGGGACTCCTGAAAGTTCTTCCACTGACTCAATCACCATTAATTTTTGTAGCCAGAAGTTATAGGGGCTTATCTTCCTGGCACAGGAACCCTCAGCCCAGGGGCCTGGTGTGTGGCTGGGACTCCTCACTCCCAAGATATTCCTCCTGTATTTTTATCTATCACAGTTAGATGGACAAGCTCATTCCATGTCTCCACCCCTCCTACCAGTCTGGATGGACGTAGTTTCTTTAATTCCATAGTCAGACTTCCATCCAACTCGATTTTTGACAGTTCTGAGTTCTGTATTTAAGTTGTAATTTTGATGTGGTTGTGAGAGGAGAGCCATATTATCTGTGTCACCATCTGGACAAGAAGTCCTCATGGAAAGTACATTTTAAATAGGAGAGTTTAAAAAACATTCTATTAAATGTTATTATCTTCTTTGAAAGACCCAAACAACAATGTTCTAGAAACATGAATATTCTTTAATATTTTTTAATAAAACACAATATTGTATTATTTGCTTTCTGCTTATATAAGGCCATTAATTATACAACACACATAGACGTATTAAGCTACTTATTAAGT
Source organism: Tonatia bakeri (assembly GCA_004024845.1). Taxonomy (NCBI): domain Eukaryota; kingdom Metazoa; phylum Chordata; class Mammalia; order Chiroptera; family Phyllostomidae; genus Tonatia; species Tonatia bakeri. Next base: position 57,854 of record PVIA01003825.1, read on the forward strand.
TTGAAAGGTGATTTCTTTCCATAGCTTTGCAGCACACAAGACAGGAAGTAAGGCATGTCAAGAGGAGGGTCTCATGGCTCTCATGTAGCTTCAAAATGAGGAAGAGACTTGAGGTTCTGGGCTAATTATATAAATGCCACAATCATGACTTACATTATTCTATCTTTCCCACCAATCTCCATACACTCAGAGATACACACATGTGTGACCATGAACACATTTAAAATGTCTGTTCTGTGCCTTGTATCATAGCCATAAGCCACATGTAGATATTTAGGTTTAAAATTCATTAAATTTTAATAAAATAAAAACTTCACTTCCTCATTTGCTCTATTCACATTTCATGTGCTTAAAGCCATTTGAGGCTGTTGGTTACCACATTAAACAGCATTGGTCTTAAATTTTTTCAGAAGGTTTCCATTGTCCCAGAAAGTTCAACTGGAAAGGGCTGCTAATGGATTTCTCAGTGTGGGGCAGGTATCTTGAAGTACTTTTGATTCTTTCATGATATTCTCTTATTATTTACTCAGTATTACAGTATCTAGTCACATATTTCTGTTAACTAGCATAGGGCTATGATGTTCTACGTCTGTATACCTTTCATAGACTTTAACTTTGAAAACGTCATCATCACTGTCACATCAAGTTCATGTTCTTCCCAGAGCAATCACTGGGCAGCTTGCTCACTAATTACAGTTTGGAGCAAACAAGATATATTTTCTTAGGGGACATGAAAGTAAGCATTTATGTTCGGTTGCTTACTTTTAAAATTAAAAATTATTTAAATCATTCACTTTGAAATGTTTAAAGGCAAGGTTTTTTAAAAAGTCATTGCTGTATTGAAACTTTTATCTTCGAATAATTGTTGCTCAGGATGTCTTGTTCTATAATTGCATCAGATATCTGACATTTTCAATAATCCTTTGAAAGAATTAGCTTTTCCTGATCTGAGAAATTCTTGGTGATAAAGGCTGTGGAAATTTCAAACAGCAGGATATTTATTATATCAAAACACAAAGGGGACAATTTACAAGGCCAGCATGATATACTGGGTGTCACTTTTAAATGATTAAGTGCTTTAATCAAAAGTTACTTTACATAAAGTTAATTGTCTATCAAAGTAAGTAACTTTATCCCTACTAGGGAGAAGTTAAGCTGACGTTTGGAGAGGTGACCTAAATTCACGCAGGCAGGGATCCCAGAGTGAGGACTGAAGTTCACGTCCACAGAACCTCAAAGCCCTCTGCTTTCAAGTCTACAGAGTCCTGGTGAACTGGTTCTTTGAAAGAAAAAAAATAAGGAGAAAGAAAAAGCTGTGATTTTCTGTGGCGTAAATACTGCCAGGATGGCCACGTAGTCTAGCGGTGGTGTTAAACCTCGTGAAGTTTGCAATGCTTTCCCTGCTCTTCTGAGCTGGTCTGAGCCACTCTCCAACAGACAGAAACGTCACATGATGGGGGTGAGGTGGAAGCTTCTACCCAACCCAAGGGCATCCTGCAGCTACGGACTGCCATCCTCCTCTGCCCCTGCATTCTATTGCGTGGCATTGTTAATTAGGGAGATGGCTTCGCTTTTATCTGAGAATGATTATTTCTGAAGATAGTAAAAACACATCATTGAAATTCCTTTTTTATTTGAACTTGGTTACATGATATGGATCTTCTAATAAGAAAAAAAATCTAGCATACTGCAATTCTTACTGAATGTTTAATTTCATTCTCTTTCATGCTTTTTCAACAAGCTTATGCCAGGCGGGTGTCTGGCACAAATGAAGACTGATGCTGAATAGTAGATTGACGTGTGAACGTTCCTGTGCAGGCAGTGATATTCCATGTGTCCAGTGATGCAGTTTTATTCTCACAAGTCTCTTAACCCAAGTGACCATATAATCTAATACCTACCATAAAGAACAGTGTGTTATTAACTGCAAATGTTAAATTTGTTTTCTTTTTTACAGATATTCTCCAAATTGTAAATACAAATAATCAGTATTAAAAATGCCACCGAGCAGGCCAGTTTGTTGATGGCACGCATGCCTATCTTAACGCTAGTGCAATTCTCCAGGCCCAGTGTTAAGGGGCGTTACCCTGAATCTGAGGCCACAGTCCCCAGACCACAGTGGCACTTTGATTGACATGAGACCCTTGTAAAGCCCTGATAACATTCCAGACTCGGTGTCTCTGCACCTTGCTTGGACTTCCTGTACCTGAAGCCACCTCTGGACACTTTCAAAGACAGTTTCCTGGGCTCCATTACAAGGGATTCTGGGGCAGGAGGTTGGGAGAGTGGGGGGACCTGGACTTTTGCTGCTGCACCATGTGGCTTTGATAGAAGCTTTTCTTCTTCTACTAAAATAAAAATGAAATGGAAGAACATCAAACACCTTTCTGTCACTGATTTTCAGTTCACTAAACACATGCCATTTTCCACCTCTTAGGGACTTGGCATTCTTAAATCCTCCTCCTCTGTTTTGAGTGTTTTTGCTTGCCAATTCACCTTTTGGTATGCATTTTATATAAACCCTGTCTTGACCCCAGGCCTGAGCAAGCTTCTCTCCCTTCCCTGGGCACACCCATTAACACCCTGGGCACCTGTTCTTGGGTCTGTTACGCTCCGTGCAGTGCTCTGGTGAACACCGTGCTCCCGACCCACCTGCAGACTTCTTGAGAGCAGAGACTGTGTCCATCTTCTGTTCCTTATCCATCCCTTGCACTGTGCAATCACCCATTAAATACATCGAATGCTGAGTGGACGGATCAGCTTATGTTCTACAGAAATGTCCTTCCTGGGTTATACTTGAGTGCTATGTTCTTAAGCCATTGAAAAAAATCCTTGTGAATGTTTTAAGAGCACTGTAATTGAAACAGTGACCAGGATCTTCCTGTATGTTCCTCATATAAAGACTCAGTTGATAAATTCCTTTTAGAAAAGGTGTGTCTATGTTAAGGAATTCATATCACGTGGACCAGAATTCTGCCTACCCCGGCTGGGATTCTGTCTCTCTTGACATCCATCCATCCAGTTGTAGACTACAATTAAAAACTCACAGAAAAGTCTGTCCTGAGATAAAGGCAGCCAATGTCTGGCATTTGGTTTTCCCAAAGCAGGGGACCACATTAGGGTGGGGGGACTGGGCAGAATACGTGGACACCAGCAGGAAGTGACTTACGATGAGTGAGAATACAGAAAACACACACACAGAAAAGCAGGCGTATAAACCTTAATGCCAGTTTTCCTCACTTCCATTGTGCATAGAGTGATTTTTGAGTTTTAGGCCTTGGAGAACTCATCTTTTGCCGAAGTTGACACCCTACAGTGGATTTCATTAGCTGCCATAATTCTGTTTAGGCGTGTGCGAATACTTCTACTTACAACCTTACCTGCTCTGCTCTCCCCTCTCTAATCCATGAATCTTTTTGCATTGTTTCTCTGAGCTAACATTTGCGTTTTTGAAAGACGTTTGTTTTTCCTACAGTTTTCCCTCACTTTCATGTATAAAATCCTTGCAGCTACTCCAATGTTCTTAGATTGTATTAAAATACTACACTGTCCTCTTGCTGTTCTTTGTTTTGTTTCTGCACAGTATGTGCCCTACACTTTCGTTAAACCCGTTCCTCCCGTAGCCATCGGCCATTTCCACTTAGTGCTAGGATTTTCTGTTTACGATTCATCTTCTTGACCTTCCATGCAAACTCCCTATCGCTAACACAGAAGACAGTGTCTTTTTCGCTTCTTACTCTTTTTCCAATGATATTTTTAAAAGCTATCTTCCCAAGATTTTATTATTCATTATCATTGCTTTAATTATGTATTCCTATAATTCTTTTGTGAAGTGATTAAATATCCTCTTTTCTCATTATTGTTCCTGGTACAAGTTCTAAAATCTGCATCAGCTGATTGCTTTCTTCATCATTACAATTTAAAATCACCTCTTGACGAGGTTCATCCCTCACTGAAATTAGCTCAAAGTCCCCTCCTTGGATTAATGACCCCTCCTCGCACTGTTCTGCGCTCTCCTTGCCTTGAGAGATAAATAGACAAGAAGCCCATTCCATAGTCATCCAATCGTGAGTTTTGAAGGTAATGCTAAAGGTTATTTAGAGTTGATCCCCTAGATTCCAGATGGGTGGGAGGATGCTGAGACTTTCCTAGGGCGATGGTTATTTCTTCAGAAGGAGATTTGGGAACATCTTACAAGAATACAGTTATTTCTATGCATTGATGCAGAGTTACTAAAAGTGAAGGTTCAATTAACAGTTACAAACTCAAGTAAGTTTAAATCACATTACTGCCAATTATCCTTTGCCGGTACGTGCCAAAAGGGAATATTAACCAGTAAATTAGCATGTTCAGTGTTTCATCTCTATACAAATCAAATTCAAGGAAGGTATCTCTTACAAGGAGAAAGAAACAAGATGTGTATCTTTAACTAACTTTGCAGGACACAGAGATTCAGTGAGGTGCTGATTTCTAAACAATAAATAATTCATCTTCTAAATAAATCTGTGTTTGTTTGATTTAACTGCATGTGAAGTGGGGAACACTTTCAGAGTTGACACATACATTTTCACAAGTTTTCTATGAACTTATCGATCTCATAACAAACAATACTTTATTTATGTGTAATTTCCAAAATCAGCTGGAAAGCCCTCTTAGTTTCACCGATTCCTTTTTAGGGGCTGTACTTTCATACTGAAATTTAATGGTAGATAAAAGTAATGCAGAGAGAAGCATCACAGTTTCACAGCATAGTCATCAGCAATACGAAGTATTCTTAGGGCTGCTTATTACCACTACACATGTATTTACTTACCCTTTCCCCTCTTCCTGAAATACCCCAAATCCTCTATTCACCTATCATTGTGTAGGCTCAGTTGAAGTATCACCTTCTCTAGGAAATGTTTTCTGGTTCTCTTGGTTTGGTTTGGCACATCCCTCTGCACTGTCACCCCACCTAACGTGTGGGCGTATCCCCGCACTGTGTTCCTGGAATGGCCTGTCCCCGGGTTGGGGTCAGCCCTGCTGGGCCAGGCAGAATTTTATCTGTCAGTGGGATGATTCTATAGCTCCTGCACCCTTCAAGACTGACACTGCATGTGACATTTGGTAAATGGAATTCTAACCTACCCCTTACTATTATTTTGGCCATAATAACATTAGCTCATTAAAGGACAAACAATATCGGCCACTTGATAAAGGGGTTTAACAAACTCATCGGCCATATTCAATACAAAAACCAAAGAAGAACAATAATAAAAGACAAAGTGAAATGAACCAAAACAAAGAAGTGAGAAGCAAAAATAATTCAAGTAGATGAATTTGTTAAATCCTATATAAACTGTATAGATTAGATTGGTATTTGTGGCTAGAAAAAAATTAAAGACATAGAAAAATTTTTAGTTTTTAAAAGTAAAATTTATGTGGGAGGGACACTGTGGAGAGAAGACCCCCAGAACATTTCTCTCTGATAACTCTGTGGGCTCTCCCCGGTGGCTACTGAACCTTTCCGAGAGCGATCAGGGTGGTGGCAGTGGTGGAAGGTGGTCATCCCAGGGGCGGAATTTGACTCCCTGACGATTGAAACACAGGCCACCTCTCCATTTGCAGCATCGAGTTTCCTAGAGCAGATTTGCAGAAGGCCTTCACAGAAAGAGAGCCTTAGGGAGACCAGATTCTCCGGTGACGTTTGCAGCAAGGAGTGGAGCCGGAGAGGGATTCTGGGTCCGAGTTCTGGGAATGAAGACTGTATTCAGTTCCTGCAAGTAACAGGGCCGGGGACACATAGACACGCCGCTTTGTGAGATCCCACTGACAGCCCAAAGGGTTGTGGCAATCTGTCCATGCCTGGACCCTCCTTTTTCCAGCCAGCGCGGGCAGGGCTGATCTATCGGCCATTTCATCGCTCCGCAAAAAGAACCTTGAAGTGGTGGGTTGCACATCCTCACTAATGCTTCCCTGTTTTCTGCTTGGCTTCCTTTAGTGACCTGAGCTTGGTAACTTACTTCTATCCCGTTTACCAATTCGGACTCTTCCTCTTCCCACTCGGTGAGAGGCGAATTCTAGTGATAGCGTGATGGATGGTAAATGACCCTTGGAAACTGGGACCGCAACTGTGAGGAACATAAGTGCAACTGTCCAAGAACCATCTTTCCTGCGGGGAAAGTGAGCTGCGACAGGAAAACAAGCAAACAAACAAACAGAACCCCCAATAAGCAACAAAAAATAATATGAAATCAATGGCTAAGTACCTATGCAAGAGAAAATGGTGAAATTCAAAAGCTGAATTTGACTTTACTGCTTGGTCCTACTCTTAAAATGTGTGAAATAGCAATCGACAGACAAGACAGAAATATTTCTGAGCAAGGTGTTAGAGTAAGAACATAGAATGAATGCAAAGAATTTAAGAGGTTTTATAAAAATAGCACAGTGATGTTTAAAGGATTGGATCAGTTTGGAATAGTTTATGTGTGAAAAGATGATTAAGAAAAGGTTCCTAGGAATCTATTCTGGAAAACAATAGAATTACAGAACAATATGAGGCCATGGGCGATGATTGCTAAATTGTAACGTTTTGGCTAATTACTGGATAACATTTCAGAGAATAGGGTCAGTGGGTTTGGAACAAGCAAAAAGAATCTATTTAGAAAAAAAAAATGAAGTTAAATCTGACCTTTTTTTAGGATGTATAGGATCTATCAGCCATGAAGTATTGGACATATTGTTATATTCCATATGATAAACAACTAGAGTAAATTTTAGGATAGTCAACTTGACATAATATAATTTGATTTTATCAGAAAGAATTTCCTGGTAAAGGGTTTCAAGCTTTTGGAATACAATGCTGAGAATACACTATGCTATAGGGTGTTTTTCATCACATATAGTATTGTTTAAATACTATTATGGATGAAGGCAAGAAAAAAAAATTTCATGTTTTCTTCCCTGCTGTGGTCTCATTTTTCCCATGAGATTTATTGGGGCGACACTGGTTGAGAAAGCCACCCAGCTTCCCAGCGCATGGGCCTGTGGCGCATTGTCTGCATTGTGTGGCCACCACACGTCCATTTTTGTCAGGGTTCTCATTGCCCCTGATTAGTAAAGAACTATGTTGCATAGTGCATTCGACAGTTTTTGAGAATATTTTTTAATGAAATACATAGCCATCCAAATGTTCAAATTTCACATACAGAGTATTGGTGTTTGGAGTGAAATAAGGGTGGCAGTCTTTAAAAAAAAACATCTTGACTGTATCATAGATTCTTTCTTTTAATTAAGAAGCTCACTAGGCCCTTTTTAATACCATCCCCTAACTAGGTCCCTCATGCCTCCGAGTTGCTCATGTTGCGAGCTGATTAGACAACTGTGCCGCCCGAAAATCCCCCACTAGACCTCGCGGTGGAGTTTAATCATCCAGGTGAGATCCTGATGAGGCTGGCAATTAGACTTACTGTATTTTTTAAATGGAGATGCTGAGTTTCAAAATATTAAAATGCTGTTTAAATACAGCAGCGACACAATCCGAGGGGCTGGTGCAGCCCCAAATCGGAGTCTGCCTCTCCCCGCCCTTGCAGCTCCTTCCGCCCTCCGTTGAGTTAGCACGCGCGGACCCACCTCTGCACTGTCCCCAGGGGGTTTGCCTGACTCCATACGGCCGTGTGAGTGGGAAAAATAGTTGGGATACTTAAAGGTATTATTTCAAAAATGGTTAAACGTGGCTTTTTTTTAACTTTTCTACATCTGAATTAACCTTTTTCTTTTAAAAATTTATAATTTACATGTGTCTATATAAATGTATAAGTAGAAATACATAGATACATGATACTATATGAAGGTAATAAAAACTCATAATGCATCGAATACAGGGTCGGACAAAATTAGGTTTACAGTTATTCTTATGGAAAGTAATACAATAATTAATAAATAATATAAGAATAAACATGGTGTTCTACACACTCACAACTGCAAACCTGCTTCTGCCCCACCCTGTGTTGTTACTCAAGACCCTGTCTCCCCTCCTTTGTTCAGTGTTTAAGTGGCAAGCGTGAAGACAAAGAGAAATTAACTTGAGAGACTTACTCCTCCCTGTTGACAGTAATTGAAGAGACTTTTCCCTTTCCCTGTTCTTAAAGCCTGTACTTTAGAAAACTTGTAACTTCTTTTCTGTCTCTTTAGAATGTATATAAATATTTTTCAAAGCTAAATAAGCCTCTGGCCAGCGTTAAGCCCAGGATGGCCTTTATGACCCCGGCACGACCTGTCTCCAGGACCCAGGAGCTGTCTCTCTGTGACTCAGTTGTGAGGAGGAGAGTGCTCCCACGTCTCCTGGTCCGTGGGAAGGTAGAGGCTAACTTTGTGGGTATCTCACTCCAAGTCACAAAATGACCCCCCTTCCTAAAGATCCCCAAAGTCTATTCTTCCTTTGGATGAAGTCTGTAGCTAACACAGACGCTCGCCCCAACTACGTGGGTGGTGAATCATGTGTGGCATGGTCCTGTCATCTTTGTAACTTGAGGACGAGTTTTCGTCAGCCTGGCCAACATGCAGGAGTGGGCTGGTGGGACAGAAGGTGAGGTTTCCCTCCGCCTCTGCAGCCTCTCCTACAACATCGTGTATCGTGCATGCCACATTCGGGTTCAGTGCGTGCTTGCCAATCAAATCAGTTTCCTCCTCTGCTTGGTGGAAGGTGTTTTGAGTTGGGAGGAGATTTTGTGTTTTAATTCTGTTTTCCCACCACAAACAACAGACACCACTCCGGTTCTTACTGGAGAAAAGGGGGTGCATTTGAAAGATCAGGTAGGTAAAAGATTCTTCGAGATGACTGGGAGGCTGACTTAAAAACCGACTGAGCATGACCACTAATCTGGGCAGGCAGACTTTGCAGTTTGATATCTAGTTGGACCCCTAGTTTGATCTAGGGGAATCAACTAAACATGGGGCTGGTGTTTGAAACACACTGGACAGCCCGGTCCCTCATCTACGTGGTCTCAAACGTAACCATGATCACTTTGTGATACATCCAGGTAAACTATGCACCTGTGGGCAGATGCTATAAAATACACATCCTTGTTTTAAATATTATTTTTATGAAGCCTTTCCTCCCTGTAGTACACTGCACACACACAAAGTGTACAAAATGTAAATGTGCAGCACAGAGAATGATCAAAGCTCCCCGTTTCTGACTTCTGGTAGCACAGAAAACCATTTTTGCCTGTTTGGAAGTTCATGTAACTAGAATCACGCAGCCTGTATCTTTGTGTGTCTGGCTGTTTTTGCTCAGAATAATCTGTGTGAGGTCCTGTTTGCAAGTGTGTAGCTACAGTTCATCCACTGAATTACTGTATAGGATTTCACTTATGTGAACATAACGCAAGTGGTTTATTTCACCATTGATGTGTGTGTTTTTTTCAGTTTGGGGAGATTATAAATGAAGCAATAAATATTTTGAGAATATCTTTTGGTGTACACACACATGCAAGGCTGTTTGATAGATACTAGGAATGGAATCATAGGGTCATGGATCAACTTGAATAAGTAGTGTTTAGCAAAGTGGCTGGGCGAATTTGTAAACCCCACTAGCACTGAGAATTCCTGCTTCAAAAGCTCACCAAAACGTGGTTGTAAATCCCTTTTTAATCTTAGTCATTCTAATGCATGTTTCTAGTGGCGCCTCGGGGAGGTTTTATTTCAGGTCACTAATGATGGTGACGTCATTTTTATGTGCATAATAATCATTTGTATATCTTTTCTGTGAAAGGGTATCATTTTTGTCCATTTATGATAGAGTGTGAATCTTTTCATATTGGTTTGAAGGAGTCATTTATACATTCTAGATATATAACACATTTGTTGGTTATATACAAAGTCTGTCTGGAAAAAGTCCGGCCACTGTTAATATAATGAGAATGGTTTGCATGACATCCATGTAACCTCGCAGCCAAGGAGAGGGGACCGGAATGCACATGCAGGAACAATGACAACTTCACTGTTCCAGTCAGTGGGCATAGTGGACGCCATTAAGTGAGCACATGTACTGTGTGGCTGTTACATTCAAAATGCCTGAGTAGAGAAGCAAATCTGCATCAAATTTTGCATTAAGCTTGAACATTCCTCCACAGAAACTATTTGGATGATTCAGAAGGCCGCAGCTCTGGGCAACTGGTGATGGGCAGCTTCATCACGACAATGCACCTACTCATGGATCACATCTGCAGAATATTTGGTGAAACATCAAGTCATCCAGGTGACTCAGCCCCTCTACAGTCCAGATTTGGTGTCCTGCGACTTCTGACTTTTCCCAAAACTAAAATCACCTTTGAAAAAAAAGATTTCAGACCATTGATGAGTTTTGGGAAAATACAGTGGGGCAGCTGATGGCGATTGGGAGAACTGCATGAGGTCGTAAGGTGCCCACTTTGAAGTGGACTGAGGTGTCATTGTCCTACAGTGTTTCTTGTATCTTGTATCTTCTTCAATAAATGTCTCTGTTTCTCATAGCACACGGCTGGACGCCTTCTGGACAGACTTCGTGTGTTGTCAGTATCTTCCATCATTCGTGATTCGATTTGTATTTCCGTAGTGGTGTCTGCTGATGAATAGAATTTTGAAATTTTAGTATTCAAATTTATTGATCTTTTATTTTATGGTTAATATATATATATGCACTGAAATTTACATTTATTTAGGATTTGTTCATTTCTTTTAACAACTGTATTTTTAGATTTAGTCCTATATATTTGATTTTTTTGTATGTGGTCATAAAATGTATCTTTGTAAAATTTAACTTTGTAATTGCTCTTGCTGGCATATAGGAACAAAAATTATTATTATTATTATTATTATTATTAAAGATTTTATTTATTTATTTTTAGAGAGGGAAGGGAGGGAGAAAGAAAGAGAGAGAGAAACATCAATGTGTGGTTGCTGCAACCTAGGCATGTGCCCTGACTGGGAATCGAACCTGCGATGCTTTGGTTCGCAGCTGCGTTCAATCCACTGAGCTACGCCAGCCAAGGTGAAACAAAAATTATTTTTATCCACAGATCTTGTGACCAAGAAAATTTCCAGACTCACTTAGTGGTTCTAGTATGTTCTCTATAGAGCTTGATAGATCATTCACATTTGATAGCATTGATCTGCATGTCACAGTACACATTAAAGCTCATTTAATATCAGTAAAGATAGACCTGGATAGTTATTTTTAATGATTGAGGGGTGTTTTATGGTATTGACACATTAAACATCAAAAGTATGGCTGGGAGCAGGACTGTGGAGTCAGAGCCCCAGACCTGAGTAATCACTGCGCCCCTTACTGTGTAACGTCAGGAATGTGAACTAACCTCCTTACTCCTCCCTTCTCACGGGAAGCATTCATTCATGTGTGTTGCTCTCACAGACATTATTTTAGTAAATGGGTGTGGAATTCCACATTCAAACATTTCTCCAACAGAGTTGTATCAATGTATGCTCCTACCAGAAATCTGCAAGTTTTTATTGCCTTACATTTTTGCCAATACTTCGTAATATCTAGCTTAAAGTTTGGAAATCATGTCAAATTTTGAATCTTGACAAATCTGAACAATTGTAAGAGTATCTCATCATTGTTAGGATTTTTATGATCACTAGTGAGTTTAAGAAATTTCCATTCTTGATAGCCATTTGACTTTTCTGTGAATTGGTTGTTTTATTCCTTTCTTTCATCTTTTTTTTTTTGCTGGTCTTTATATTGAGTTGCTTTTCTTTTTCTTATTAATTTGAGAAATTCCTTAAGTATATTGAATACTTATTCTTGTATGGCTACAGAGGTTATAAATATTTCTTCCACTTCATGTTTTTTTTCTATTTTTATATTGCATTTTGTTGTACAGAAATGACTCAGTCTTTCACATTAAGTTGTATGCATTTTGTCGTGTATAAAATCATCTTTTACCATTTTGAAATATCAGATACTGCTGCATTTTCATTCAAAAAACTCTATGGAAATGATTTTCACATGTATATCTTTAATGTACCTGGAATTTATTTTTGTGTATGGCTAGAAGTAGGAATCTAATTTTATTTTGTTTATTTTCAACATGGATGAAAAACTGTCCCAGAACAAATTATTGAACAAAGTTTCCTTCCTCTCCTGGTTTGCAATGATAACTTCGTCTTACTTTAAGTTTTCAAAAATGCTTTGCTCCATTTCTGAGAACTTTTGAGTTCCACTCTTTGTCTTGCCCATCCTTGACAAATTGTAATTACTATAATTTTACAATGTGATTTTTAGGGATCACAACCCATCCCTCTACTCTTATTTTTTTCTTTACGAATTTTTGGCATTAAAATTTTCATATACATTTTAGAATCACTTTGTGTAGTTTCTGCAAAACAATAGCAAAGCATACAAGTAACTTGTTTTAATGTGGAAAGGAATTGTTTTGGCTCTAGAGAGAGAACAGAAATCTTCCCAATATTGAATCTTCAAATTCACACACTTCTTGTAGTTAGAATTTCATAAAAGTAGTGCATATCTTTGCTACAGGTTCTTCAAGATAAATTATAGTATTGTTTGTTAGTGTAAAGTTGAACTTTTAAAGATTTATATTTATTGTTGTTGCTCTTTTATAGGAAAACAATACATTTTTTACAAGGTTCCTGTCATCAAGCTTGCTGAACTTGCTTTCTTGTTGTAAGTTTGAAGATATGTTTAGATTCCCCATATGTACGACTATAACACTTGCGAAGGGTGAGTTTTCTTTGTCATTGCCAGTATGTATGATTTTATCTCTTCCTGTTCCTTGTTTTCTGTTTAGAACCTGTGGTGGAATACTGAGCAGCAGTAGTCGCAGCGAGCAGCCCATGTGTTGCTGGTTCTCAGGGAGGGGCCTCTCGTGTTTCACCAGCATGGGTCACGCTCGGTCAGGGCTTCAGGAACATTCCACGGTCACGTTAGGTAGTGTCCTTCTATTCCTACTTTGCTAATACTTTTCAAGTTCAGTGGTGAAGTTGAGTATTATCCTTTGACTGTTATGTATCTATTAAAATGGGCTTACAATTTTTATATTTAATCTCCAACTATGGCTGTGTTAATTTTCTAGCTCTGCCACAAAATTAGACTACAGACTTGGTGGCTTCAACAACAGAAATTCATTTTCTTCCAGTTCTGCGGGTTGTTTTTCCGTGGGTCTCTCTCCTCCGCCTGCAGGTGGCAGGCTTCTCATCCTCGCCTGGTCTTTGCCTGTGCGTCCTTGGCCCCTCTCTCCGTTTTTTTGTTTTTTGTTTTCCTGTCTCTCTCCTTATAAAGACATCAGTCATTGGATTGGGGTGCATTCTAAAGATCCTCACTTTAATATATTACCCTTTGAAGGTCTAATACTTAAATACATTTATATTATTGGTTTCTGGAGGTTAGGACTTCAACATGTGAATTTGGGGGGCCACAATTCAGCATATCTCACAGTTTTTCCTGTAAAGTGCAGCATTCAGGTCACAGTATGGTTTTCCTATTTAAAATATCTAACAACATTATTTAATATGGCCCATTTTAGTATAAAAAATAAAACGCCTTATCTATAGACTTCTGTAAAACAGGGTTTCTCCAAATCTACTGTAAGGATGGTCTGTAGCTCGGGCAGGAGGAGGGCTTCTGGGTCACGGGGGAATCGAAGGGGAGAAGCTTAACTTCTTTCTCCTCCCTGTGTTACCAGTAGCAGGTGCCTTTCAGTCAATCTGGTAGCCCTTGCGTTCATAAGGAAGTGTCCATAAAACAAAGGTGTCAAATGAGTTAGGCAGTGGGGTATGGACCTTTTATCCAGAGTACAAATTGTTCGTACTCTTGTTTCCGTTATGGTTGCATTTATTTTGTGCATCAGACATTCTGTGAGGCCCAGAATGAACAAACATGAGTAAGTCGGTCTTTCCTCAAGGAACTTGTATTTAGCTAAGGGAAGACACACTGTCTACCTATCTATCTACCTATACCTATACCTATACCTATACCTATATCTATATCTATATCTATATATGTCTATATCTATGTCTATCTCCACACACACACACGCACACACACATACACATCATTGGGAAATAACTCACCACTGATTGAGCTCAGTGGGATCTCTCAGTCAGGCAAAGAAGGAAAGTTACATTACAGGCAGAGAGCACAATATTTATTTATGAAGATATGCTGCAGTAAGAGTAAACGTGATGTCCAGAGGACCAGGCAGTTTGGAATCTCTGAGATGCAGGCTGTGTAAAGAGAGAGTAGTGGGAGTTTTGATTAGAATAAGACAGGTAGAAAGTCAGACCGTAGAGGGACTTGCATCATCTGCTATAGAAACATGACTTTAATCTTGCAATAACAAAGGTACTCGACCATTTTAAGGAGAAAAAACTGTAACATTACTTAAATTCACCGTGCTTCCTTCATTCTGTCTCAGGCATCTACTTCCACAAACGGTACTAGACCTTGTCAGTGATTACAACCCTCCTAAAACCTTAAATTGCATGCATCCTGTTCTTACCACACTTCCCATAATGACAGCTCACTCTCAGTCCAGAAATTTTCCAGTGCCACCAAGGTCCCCAATCCCCTTGGGTTACTATCATTTCACCATCCCTCACCTGTTTAATGTCCTCACTCCTGACCCAGCGGGAACTTCATGGTCAATCTCTATCATAAGTCCTTTGCATATAATTCCAACCTTTCCCCCCACCTTTCTTGCTTGCACTGGCTTGGTAAACCTTCTACTCTGATTAAATTCAAGTCTCCATCTAATTCCATACCTGTATTGCAATGGGGCTGAAGGACACACACCATCACACGAACGGGTCTCACTTTGAGTTCACGACCAGAAACCCCAGGTGGGCTGCTTGACTCAGAATCTAGTCTCCCAAGGAAACCTTTTTATATCTTCTGCTGTTCCTCCCCACTGCCTCCCCTCAACATCCTCAGCTTATGTTCTGTTTCCCTGAAAAATTGAGGTGATCCTGAGACCTTGCTCAGATGCTCTCTGTCCCTGGTGCTTACACCTAACATGTGCCACATTCTGGCTGTCACCGCAGGTGGAATTTCTGTGATACCGGGTACAATGGATGCCTATACTTCCTTTGTCAGTAATGCAATGCGTCCTTGTTCCTTGAAACGGCCAATGCTCCGTACCCCACTCCTCCTGCCCCAGCCTTTCTGAAACATGCTCCTGTCACACTTTTACCCTCACCGCTCCATCAGAATTGCTCTCATGTCTCCCAGTGACACCTGTGTTGGAACCATCCTCGCAGTACAAAATGTCGTCCTCTTGTCCGTCTTGGCAGCGCTGGTGCGATGGTTCCTCCTTGTGCCTCCGTGCTCTATTCCTTCACATGCGTCACAACGACCACATGCTCTCTGGGTCCCTCGCACGTCATGGGACACTCCTCGTGCTCCTCCGCAGGTGCAATAGAAAGTGGGATTTCTTTTTCAGATGGAGGAATTCATTGGGTAGCCACGTCATCAGAATAATCCATTAAGAATTTAGAAACAATGATGTGAGGAAACGGGGAAAGACTGGTTTCAGCAATGTCCTTGAGCACCAAGGAGGAGGTAGGGCCCTGGGCAAAGTGGAGGAATTGATTGTGACTAAAGTCACAGAAAGTTCATCCAAGTTAACAGATGGGAGCGTGGCTTCCATAGCAGCAGATGGTGGGAGGTAATAGCTGTGGCACCGAGGGTCTCAAATGCTACCTTGTGATTGCTCCATTTTTCTTCATGAAGCACGAATAAATTCATTAACTAAAGGTGTGGGTGGAGGGGTGGAGGAGGAGGAGGTTTTGGGGATGTGAACAGATAAGTGGAGTAATAAATCTGTGTTTTAGCCCATCCTGAAAGGACCCGCCCAAACCCTCAAACTTCCCTACCCAGAAAGTTACCAGATGGCTGAGCTAATGACATAACCAACATGGAGAAATGGCATAAGGTTTATTATTAATAACAGAGCACTGAGCACTCCCAGAAGGAAGTCCGGGTCACTAGCTGGGGCTCGAAGTGACCGGGTTGCGGGGGAAGGGGCAGGATTACAGAAGGGAAAGAACGTCTATATTGATTAAGGAGGCGCTACATGTTCTACTGGTCCTCCGCTGAGTGCATTGAAGCCTTAACCAGCCCTTGCGGATGCCGCTCAAAAGGGAATTTGTTTTTCTAGGTTTATCAGCGCTTGTTTTAAGGGCCCTGTGTCAGCCTAGCCCACGTGAGCAAGGAGGTGGCTGGGTTCTGGGCAGAGGCAAAGGGGGCCTTGGGGCATCCTGACTCAGAGGGGACTTGTGTCAACAGTCCTGACTAGACATCATGACCTGGTGAGCCTTTCTTGTTGTAGGGAGCTGGGGCTGAGGGCGGACCATCCTGTCCCATCTGTATGGCCTGCTACATACTAGGAAGGTTCCAAGTCTTTTTGTATCTGCCCCGAGGAAGGTTCACTCCTCCAGGGAAGGTATCTTTGCTTGTCTCTCGATGACTGGTACTCAGCCCAGGGCCTGCCACTACTGGGCACAGTAAATTTTTTTTTCAAAAATGAATTATACTTAAAAGTTTCTTGTACAGTTTGTAGGAATGGCAAAATCAGTACGGAAAACCAGGAGTGATTTCAAAGTAATTCAAATGCCTATCTTTTTTAAACACTGTGTTATTCATCAGAACACTTGATTTTGGGTGAATGCAATCATAAGTCAAGGTGTTTTATAGGACCAGGTTTTTGCATTTCCCTCCCAAACCTGAAACATCCAAGAGCTGAACCAATTCCAGTCACGATGGAGCTAAGGCTTATCCAGGATCCCCTGCTGCTTCCCCCTTCATCTGGGGCTGGGGCAGACTCTCCCATCTGCTCTCCACAGGTGCTCTCAGAGTGGGGGCTGCCTAGAGCCCCACACCCCACTTCCCTTCCAACTTCCATCCCCCTCTGGGCCACTCCTTGGAATTTGAGTACAGGAGAAAACTGAGCGGGAAGATGCACCGTCTGCTTTAGTGGATAGAGGACAATTCTGGGAAATCTTAGGAATGCATGTGGTTCTCTCATGGGTTGAGACCACTTGACATTTGATGCCCATGCCCTATGCCCCCCGCACCCCCCCCCGTGCCCTGCCCCCGCACCCCAACCCCAAGAAGGACTGCTGCAGCCTGTTTTCTGGATGAGCTCTTACCCAGCTTTCAAAGCCCTGCTCCCGTACCACCGTCTCTGTGAAATTGCCCGGACCTATCTGGGTTCAGTGAGGAAAAGATTTCCTACAAGAATTAGGGAGAGAAACTGTGGCGTGCACGGGTCCTCTATGGGGATGCAATAACATCTAACTGGGGAGGGTCTGGCAGACCAAAGGTCGGGAGGCCGAGGCTGGGAGTGGGCCGTCGCCACAGTGCCCACCCGAGCACGCTGATCCTGGGCCCCGAAAGCGGGGGTCTGCGGAGGGGTCTGCACACCGGTGGTGTTGGTTACTATAAAACACCCAGCTTCTTAGTTTCTGCTTTCCTTCCTTCTCCCACGTCTTCCAGAAGTCTCTCTCCGTGACAGATTCAGGCTTGGTACTGCTCAGACCAAGTAGTTCTGAGAAACATAGTTTCTAGCCTTAGAAAGACTGGGGGCAACGGTGACAATGTGGCACCTGCGGACCCCAGCCCTGGCCTGGTCAGCGGCCCCCCACCCCGACCCGCCCACACTCCCAGGGCAGAGACAAGCTATCCCTGGGCGCACTTCTGTCACCCACCGCCTGTCTGAGATCCTCCTTCCCGCACTGTCCCCGCCCTGGATGTAGGAACCGCCTTCTAACGCATTTTCTTCTCTTCAGAGCTGGGTAGGACTGGGCCCCTAGTGCATGTTCCATGAGCTAAAATATTTCGGTAATTCAAAACTGTAAGGAAAGGACTGGGATGTGAATGGATAGCAGTAAAATAGAGGCAGAGAAACCCATTGCTGGAGGTGAGAAGTTGTACTTGGGATAGAGGAAAACTCCAGCAAAGATCCAGGAGCAGGCTGGACCCAGACTAGGGTTAGGGTAACAGGCTGTTATTGGTCTGTATGGGTTTATTTTGAAGGAAAATGTCAAATGCACAAACCTTTTGTTTTTTTAACATTGCAGTTATCCAGTTACCAAGTAATGCCCATCTCAAAGTAATGATGAGCTGAAAACAAGCAAATACTGTGTTCTTATGTAAGGGAATAGTACCGTCATAGTTCCTAAATCGTTAAACTTTAATTTTTAATTTAAACTAATTTTTTTCAGGTTTAAGTTAGTAAACCTGAGAAAAGTTTAAAATGGCCAATTTGTATGTGTTCTGCCTTACATATTTTATTAGAACTGGTTGAGTTATTCATTGGGTAGCCTACATGGCTTTACGAATTTCATTATAAGCCTGTCCTATCTTTAATTCTGATTTGCAAAAGTTATTTAAGATACATCTGGTGACACATATTTTAATGCCAAAAATATTGTACTACTTTCCTTTGGATGAATCTCTTTGTCTTGCAGTATTTACCTTTGCTGCATACTGCATTGTTTTAGAATCTTGAGTCCTGAGTTTAATTCTGAATTTTGTCACTAACTTGTTCAACATTGTCCGAGTCATTTTTCCACCCAGGGCATGAGAATAAAACCAGGCACCTCATCTCACTGGGATGGTAAAACCACAATACTGTTTTCAAAGCACGTTGCATTCCTAAGGCAAAATGCACTATTTAAACCCAAAGTTTCATTCTTTCTGTAACTAAATTAAAATAGAAACAAAGTCCCAGTGCATGATGGAATTTATTCTTTCTGCATAAATAATTATCATGACATTTTGCAGGAGACACCCCAGGTTCCACTGAATAAGCCGCTAATTCATTACCTGTTTGTCCCACAGGTGACCCAGGAACGCACCTGCAGCACACCGGAGTCATTGTGTGCCAGGCCTCCCTTCGCATTTAGCTTTTTCACCTAGCACGTGCAAAATAACAAGTCATTAATAAAAAAGAAGAAAGCCCCAGAGAGATACTTCCCCCAGTCTTCTGAGAAATTCAGAGTTAATTGCCCATATTTTTATTCTTCAGCATAAACAGAACCCATTGCCTCCTGCACAGAATATACTACAAGGATTTAAATTGTATTGTACGATATGACTCTTGCATTGAAGCAATTTTATGAGCAAACACATTTGCAGGAGTCTTGATACTATGAAGATAATATCGAGAGACAAAAGTTTCTAGGTTTCTAAGCTCAGCTGGAAAAGGAAAAAATAAACCTTTAATGCATGATGTCATTGGCATACGTCGTGTCCGCCATGAGCGTGGCAGGATGTACAAAATGTTTTAGGTGAAGGGAGTTGGGAGAAGGAACAGTACTCTTAATGTAAAGTTGAAGGAAGTCCACGAACATCTTTGCAGCTCATTCACTCTGCCATTCTAGGCGCACTCCTTGTTCGATCTTATTCAAACAGTCTGTCTGTGATTCCCTCCGTTTCTGTACAATGAACGTCCTCTCTGTTTTCCCTTGATTCCGTAAGTGCTTCGGGTTCTAAGGCTCACCATCCCAGACTCCTCCCTGGACACTCTCCATCTCACCTGCCTGGCAAAAGCCAGACTTTGCAGAGAGACAGTGCAGCCCAGCCTGGGCTGCTCTGTAGGGAGACCTGACTTGAGAGCCTCCCACTAACCTCTTCAGGGTCCTCCTAGTGTGTTCTTCGTAAAAGGACCGTGCTTCTTAGCAGGGCTTACGAGACGCGGGGCATTCTGTGTCTCCAACCTCATTTCTTGGTATTTTCCCAACACACTGCAAAGGCGAGAGAGATAAAGTTTTAAATGGAATTCCTCAATGTCTGTGGGTCTGGGCCTCCCACCCCTGCATATGTAGCTGTTCTTCTCCCCAGCACTCCTCTTCTGTATTATGAGAGCTCCCTCTGATCTGCTCGCCTCTGTCTTCAGACTTGCTGACCGGAGTTCATGTCGGTGCTCAGCGGCCAAAGTCCCACTCAGTTCTGAAACCATCCATTGTCACAAGATTGTGTCCTGGGTTGGCGAACGGGGTAGATTTGGTTAACCTTGAACTCAAAGTAGTTTATCAACATATTTCTTTCATTCTCTCTCTCTCTCTCAATATTCCACATTTTGACATTATTGTCCCCTCTCCCATTCTGACAACTCTCATTGTGGCAAGTGACGTGATTAAAATGACTGAGTTCAGTTCAAATTTAAGACTAATTGGATCTTTATTGCTGGTCCACAGATCTCTCCACTTCCTTTCAGCTTTTGAATTCTTACCCTTAGCTCTTCTAGAATATGTTATTCTCATCAAGACCTGACTCCCCTCTCATTATGTAACCTTCTCTTCTATTTTAATAAAATAACTGCCCAATGTTCACTCCCTCTGCAATGCCTTAAAATGCTCTCATATTTCTTGCCCTTTCCTCTGCTTTTCTACCCCTGAGGAAAATCCAGCTGTTCTTACTTCCAAGATTGTTGTTGGTTCAGTAATGATGTAGCATGGTTTGTGTTAGATGACTCTCGCGATTTTTCCAGTTTTAACCTGGATTGTACCAAGTGAATTGTCCAGGTGACCTTGAGTGTCCTGGTCTCTTTGCCCTGTTCGCAGCTCTCCACCTGTCTTCCCCGTGGCTCAAATGCTTCTCGGGTTTGGTGCCTTCCACACTGGGTCTCCTTCTCATGTGCTCTGCTCTCCACTTCACGGCTCAGGACCCTGAGGCCTAGAAATCCCACCTGCTCTAGAACTTCATCTCAGAATTAATTCCCCTTAGCTATCTCTGATTCCCACCATATCAATGCTTCGTAGTACAATTCTTTGTTTTCGAATTAGTTTATCCCTCTCCGTTGTCACCTCCCGATCTGGAGGGACATGGCCCCGTGTCTGCCACCTACCACCCCGTGCTAAGGGTAGAGTTAGTGGCGAACAGAAGTGAACGCATCGTGTATCCCACTTACAAGGAGTCCTGTTTGAGGTGAGTTGTGTTTTTTAGTAGGAAATGAAAATGAGAAAAGGAAAGATTCATGAGGCATGCTGGACTGAGGTTCTTCGTGCCACTGAGTTTTGTACCCATGTTCAGTCAGTAGGCCACGCTCTGACCCCTTGGAACGACCCGGATGCCTTCTTAGCAGGACGAGCACAGCTACTGGCCCTTCCCGGTGATTGTGTCACACCCATACCACTCATTCAGGGTGGAAATACTGGCGTTTTATTTCCAGAAGTGAACCAGCTTGTTTTAAAGATGTTGGTTTTGCACAGTTTTATATGGTGACCATTGGTACAAATACTACAGGACATACTAGCTCTGTGGCACACCGATGACGTTCCTCACAAGAAGTTTTGAGAAAGGAAAAGCTGGTCTTCAGTGCCCTCTGCTCCTTCCTCGTCCTGAGCCTTCTGCATCCCCACTGGTCACCAGACGGAGCCCCCCTCTGCCTCTGCCTCCTGGAGCACCTGCCTGGGACTGGAGTGGCCTTAGGTTTCTGTTTGCTTGCTACCTTTGTTTAAACCTCGAGGTGGACAATTTTCTGAACATCCACTTGACTCATCTTGACAAGGTTACATATCAGTATTTAGATATATTATGCACATTTTCACAGTTACCTTAACATGCTTGGTAGGTGATTTCCAAGCTATAACATTTTAAGAGTAAGAGTGGATTATTTCAGACATGAAAGCAAACTGATAAGGGTAATGTTTTTAAACATGTTATTTATTTTCAGCAAAATTTGAAGCTTTTCACTGGTTACACTATAATTTCTTAGCCTAGATCTTGGGCTGGCAGGA
>PVIA01003825.1:79694-155963 GCA_004024845.1 Tonatia bakeri
ACAGAGTCTGTCTCATATAAGGACCGGAGGAATGCTGTGTTACAGAGTCTGTCTCATACAAGGAGCTTGCCGCACCTCGAGGCATTTGTTTGCCACCCGAAGCAGTGCTTGTTCTCCACAAATCTGAGAATCTCAAAATCCTCAGGAGTTATTTTCTTCCCAAACAGAATAACTCTTTAGTCAGTTTCTTTTTTTCTTAATAGGTCACAGATACTAATCTTTTAAACTAGCATTTAATGCAAAAAACCCCACAAAATTTGATTCACGGTGTTATTTTATTTTATTTTGTGCATTAAAGATGTGTTATGCGTTTTCAGGTTCAATCTTCCAAGAATATATTTCAAAAATAAATTTGCATTCTGAAATCATGTTCACTTACTAAGGCAAAAAAAAAAAGATGGAACTAAGCCTCAGACACAGCTAACCCACGCATTTGAATACACTGAATAGGTTTCTCCGTGAAATTGCCTGAGGTGTTGTATTTAATAGTAAATCGGTAGAATAGGAGATGTGGCCATTTGAACAAGGTTAACTTTGTGCCTTGTCAGTGCTTTGTAGACCCCCTCCCAGTTGTCCCCGGGTGTCTCCAGTGACCTCCGAGGGTCTCCGTTACCCTCGGGCAGGGTGGCTCCATCCAGGCCCAGCCTTGCGGCCCCACTGGTGGGGCTGCTGAGACTCAGTCATGCTCTGTCAAATGGTGCTAGGTGCTCCCCTGGGCAAGTTTTGAGTTTGTATTTTTTTAAATATACTTAAACAGAGGTTTTCATAAAAACACCTCTGGATTCAACCTCATGTTACTGCCTATAGGCTGATTTCAAATCAGGTGCCTAAAACATTTTTCTGCCCAGAGATGTTACTGATTGAGCTTAAAATCCTGTTTGTGCACACAGATTGGAAGTTTCCATGAGAAGTAATGAGAGGAGTACGCTTCTGATTGCAGGCCTGGGTCTGTTTGCCTTGCTCAATTAATTGTCGCCGAGTGCAATTTCATCATAGTTAAAATGAACTCAGGCCTATTTCCCAGTAGTCATAATTTTGGAGAGTTAGAGAAATTAATATTCCTCAAACACTAATTAATAATCTCTGAAGAATCATTTGCATAAAGGGTGTTAGAATCTGGCAGCCATTATGTGTTGTATGTAACTAATTAAAAGGTCCATTTTTATTACTGCATATAGCCACTCCGTGACAGGCGTGACCACTCCAGATGGCCAAGTGAAAGGTGGAGTGATTGCGAAATCATCTGCCATTATTTCATCCTCAGGATCAAAGTTGTTTTTTCCGTAAGGTTGTCGAGGGAAGGGAGGAGGGAAGGAAGGAAGGAAGCAATGAAGGAAGAGAGAGAGGGGGAGGGAGGAGGAGCAAGAGAAGGAAGGAAGGAAGGAAGGAAGGAAGGAAGGAAGGAAGGAAGGAAGGAAGGAAGGGGGGAAAAACGGAAGGGAGGAAGGAAAGGGGCCCCAGACCAGTGGTGGTGGTTGGTTTGCACCCCTGAGACTTCAGAACTACCCATGTTTGCTCTACTTGAGGCTCATTTCTGCATTTTCACACGGCCGTGTGTCTAGATGAAGTGTTGATTTCACCACGAACCTCCATGGAAACAGGTTCATTTTATAACCTATTTCTTATATTAGCAGAAATAACTTTCCAACTTTTCATTTGCTTTGATGTCAATTTGTTACAAGAAACTGTTGCCTAGAAATAGAGCCATTGTGCTGCTCTGCTGAAAATCACGGTGCACAGCAGCCTTAATATGTTAAATTTGTTTGGCTGACTGGTAGAGCCCACCAAACAAGCTCCGTACAACAGCGCATAATTCTCAGCAGACAGATGATCCATTCATTATTCCTATTATAATTACAGTGAAAACATTATTGATAAATCAAACCAAAATAATTATTCTTTGAACAGGAAAGGATATTTAGCTTTCTAATGTCATAGAAGATGCCGTGTGTAAAATCTGTTGGCTTGCTCACTCTCAAACTCCCCAGGACAGGCCGGGAACAGCGAAAGCAACTTTCCACATCATTTCTTCCACCCAACTTCGTTTCCACCATCCACGGTGGTGAAATTACAAGCCTTCAAACAGAACATATGGAACAAAGATCATTTTATCTGAATGAGGATGTAACATCAACCCTCCACGCCAAGCTCAAGCAAAAGAAAACAAAATAAGACATTTTTATAGCTTTGAAGACAATCCACAGGAGGTAAATTTCCCCCCATAGCAACACGGTGCTGAAAAGTGTGTGCTTAGAACACATTTCAATTACTAGCTAGCTGAACACGAGTCACACAGCTCTCAAGTAAAAACTTCTTTCCAGTTCTCTGAATTATGTACAAAATTACTTGAAGAAATACCTACAGAAAATAAAATGCTAAAGTTAGCAGCTGAAAATGGACAGAGTAACGTTGGTCCGATCACTTATATTTATTGAAATCGCACTAACACATTACGTTGGTGGGCTCCCCATTTGCGGATAATGTGATGAGCTGAGGTTGTTGGCTGTGGGTGGGGTGCTACCTTCAAGGGCACCTGTGGGGACAGGAGACTTTTCTACTCCACGTCTGAAGAGTATTTTGACTTGGGGAAATTGTTGTTTTTTGACTTATTCTCTTCCCTGAAAATGCCCAAGGCTTTTGGCTAAATGTGAATGACCTCATCTCTGATTGCTGTGTGTCAGCCTGTGGGGTCTGCTGCTGTTATTTCCCAAAAGTCAACATTGTTTCAGACTGTGCTTCTGTATTCTTAACGCTTTCTCCAGACCGCTGTGCTCAGGCCGGGCGGGCCTTTGCAGGAGCAAAGCGCCTCCTCAGCCTTGCCTGCACAATGTAACAGGGAACATACAAAAAGTACTTCAATTGCTTCACCAAAGTAGAAACATTCGCTAAAAATGTCCCTAAAGAGGGTTGCTGAATGTTTGCATCAAGAAAAATCTCTTTAATTACAAAATAGCAAAACAGTAGTTTCAACATTTAAAAAACAAAACAAAACCAAAAACCCAAACACCCTGGGTTAGCCTTGGTTTGAATAATCCCCCAAAGAGACCTAATATGTTTACTAAAATAGACAAAAAATGCTGCTAAGTCTACACTGTAAAAGAAAATAGAGATAATTCCCAGTCTACAGGCTTGGATTCTGGGAATTATATATAAACTGATTTAGAAGAAGCCACAGAATATGGGGTTTTAGCTTGAGAGTTATAGAGGGCTAAGCTGTAATCAAGTAGTTGGCATATTTCTCCATACAAATAAACTGCACATTTTTATATATGTATGGCTCCCTTTGAAGTAATCAGAAATCATTTAGAAGATCATATTTAAAATAATTGTAGATCAGATATTTTATCAGATTTTATTGCTATGACTTCAGGTTCATTTGGAGATAAGCAGACCATTAATTAATATGTGGAAATAACACAGTATTTTGGGTACATTAACTATATGCCTGCTGCAGCCCCAGCCCCATGGGTGTTGAGTGGGGAGGCCGCTCTCAGAAAGGGGGCAGCGCACCCGCCCACTGTTTGAAGTCTCTCCCCTCTGTGAGCTGGTGGTGGTCACCCTTCACCTTGTGCGCAGGAAGAAACTAATTTGTTAGATACTGGCTGTCCCCCAAAGTCAAGGAGATTTAATAATTCCAAAATTGGTCTAATGCTGTCTTTTCACGAGTACCATTCTCCCACCGCAAGCTTAATCAAATCACTCAGTAATTCCAAATTCACTTATATTAAAGCCATGTGGACGGACCTTTTAAATTTACCGAAGATTTAGCAATTTTCCATACAGAAAGAGATAACTACGATTCACTAATTCATCATGACTCAGACATGCTATTTGATTTTTATGATTTAGAATACCCTAAACGTTAATCACACACTAATTCGTGAGGACTCCGGTAAGCCTGTGTGAGTGGTATTTACGGCCTTGTAGCCAACAGCTGGCCCACGTGCCCGCCCGCCGTGGGAGGCCGTGGATGTTTAGCTTCTCTGTGCCTCAGTTACCTCGTAAATAATGTGGGAGTGATAATGGTGTCAGCTTTTTAGTGTCGTGAAGATGAAATGTGAATCTCTGGAAACGGTGCCTATCATTTCGTAGGCAGCATGTAATTGCAAGCTAATACCTTAGAGAAGTCACAGACTTAATTAAATGTGTAATGTTATTTCCAGATATTAGCGAAACAGTAATTTTCAGTAAGAATGATTTAATGTCGCACCCGTCAGGTGACTGAATTAGTATAACAAGAGTGGGACGCCACCTTTAGGTAATTTTTTTCTCCTCCTTTGCCTTCAGTTTACCTTACTTAATTACTAGGACCCTTCTACTAAGAAGCTGGCTACTGACATTGGTAAAAAAAAATAATCATCGTAATATGGTGCTATCCAGGACATATTAAAATTAGGTACTTGTGTTTAACTGACCTTTACATGTACATACTATTGCTATTCTATAGCATACGAATTTTGGTTATGCTATACAAGGGGCTACATTGTAATATGTTTCCTTCAGTTTAACAGCTCATGGCTTGTCGTGGATGAACTAAAAGAGTATCTTAAACTATCAAAAATCATTGCTATTCTTCCAATATCATTATAATTGGTGTTATCGACAAATAATTATAAAGTATATTTTGTTGTTCGGGCTGACACATGACATGATATCTGTGAAGAGCAAGATGATGAAATGGGTACAACTTTTCATCTTTGTGCTGGTGACACAGAAGTTCTCGTACGATTTCACGGTCTCTCTCTCTCTCTCCTTTTCTCTTTCTTCTTCATCCTA
Source organism: Tonatia bakeri (assembly GCA_004024845.1). NCBI lineage: Eukaryota > Metazoa > Chordata > Mammalia > Chiroptera > Phyllostomidae > Tonatia > Tonatia bakeri. The sequence goes on from PVIA01003825.1 coordinate 84,471, forward strand.
CTTGATTTCTGTGCAACATGTGACCATTGTCCTTGCCTTTGTTGTATTTCTGATCTTATTGGGAAATTGCCTTCCTGCGTTCAGTGGGACGTGAGCGCCAGGCTATTTGGAGACACTATTTATCCAGTGAAGACCCTCCTAGCGTTAATTTTCTGGGAATTATCACCATGAATGATCGTTGGATATTTCTTCCTTTAATTATTTAACTAATGAGAAGATTTTCTTTTTTAGATTAAGCATCGAGTTTCTTTAAGAAATATGAGTCTTCAGATTTTTGTATTTTTGAGTCAATTTTTGTGTCTTTTAAGAAATCTATTTCATCTATTTTGTCAAATTTATTGGCTTATAATTGTTCACAATATTATCTTATTACTCTTTTGATGTTTATAGTATCTGTAGTGATGGTAACCATTTCAATTGTGACATTGATAATTTGCATCCTTAATCTTGTTGGAATTTTATTAATTTTATTGATTTTTCCCCAAAGAACTTATTTTTGGTATCAATTATTTTCTTTTTTTTTATTTTAATGATTGTTCAAGTACAGTTTTCTCCCCTTTACTCCCAATCAAGCCCTCCAATTATTTTCATGATTATGTTTTCATTGTCTATTTCATTATTTTTGTTCTTGTCTTTCATGGAAGTTTATTTTTCTTGTTAGTTTGCTGGGAGTTTTTAAATTATAAATAAGTGAAACTTCTTTGTTATGGGGAGGGAACTGTACCAAGCAGGTATGACAAAGGCGGGGGACATGGAGACCATTTCAGAACTCTGTCTGCCGTAGGTGGATGCAGACCGATCTCCTGCTGGGCTCGTGGCTTCCAGTGAGCTAGGGCCCACTCTTCTGTGGTCTTTCCTGAATACCCTGTGTGCTCAACGAGGATTTGTTATTCTGGATGGTTAGAATGCAAATGTTCTTTCCCGCTGGGTGCACTTTGAAAATTGTTTTGTTTACACCTTCCTGGTCGTCTTCACGGGGCCTCGTGGGGTTTCCCTCTTGGCCTACGCACTGGAATTTTCAGCAACGAGCTTCCAGGCAGCATTCAGCAGGTTTCCGGAGCTCTTGCTCTACAGGGCTTTCTTCCCTTCACTGCTCTGCCTGGGCTCTCAGCCTCCCGCCTCTGCATCGCTGGCTGAGAGAGACTGGTTTTCCTCCAGGCAGAAAGCGGAGGCTACTGTGGGACTCACAGTGCTTGGTTTCCTTCCTTCAGGGGAAGAAATGTGTGGAAAGAGTTTCCTTATATGTTTTGTCAAAATTTCTATTCATTGACCGCAGGGAGGTAATTCCAGTGCAAGCACATCTGCAATGGCCCGAAGCAGAAGTCTCCGGGCCAGGTTTTGAATGGGGGTGCCTGCACGGAAGTAGCGGGGAATGGAAGCTGAAAACAATTGGTTCCTCTCCAGCCTGGAACCTGACATTCACTTGTTTCCACATTTTGAGTCTTGGTCAGAATGAGGATTTGAATAGTGAAGCATATAATGGTAGGGTCAGTGCAGATGAATAGTGCCTGATTCTGGTAGTACTTCTGCTTTAGGCTAACTAAAATAGAACTTTCTCTCATCTCTTCAACAGTGAAGTGACTTCATTCTTATGTCTGTTTCTAAATGTCCATCTCAAAGGAAGGAAACCTGTTGGAGGGGTCATCGAGAGGAGGTGGCTGCTGGCTGCCCTGAAACTGGGCCCAGGCAGGTGGAGGCTCTGCCCCATCCTCTGTCCTTAGAATGGACCTCGGTTCTCACAGCAGGACCTGCTTTCAAAGATACAGCCTTGCAAGGGAGGTACGACAGCACCCCCTTCCCCACGGTTTCCATTTCTGCGGCACCAGCGCCCTGCCATCAACCATGGTCTGAAATACTAGATGCCACATTCCAGAAATAAGGCATTCATAGGTTTTACCCTGCAGGCTGTGCAAGCATGATGGACTTCCCTGCCATCCTGCGTCCTCTGGCCTGGGGCACGAATCATCTCTTTGTCCAGGGTCTCCAATGATCTGTATGCTGCCTGCCTGTCCGTCATTCCATGGCCTTCTTGGTTGTCAGATTAGTTATCAGAGACAGAGAGAGACCTCAGTCCCATCACTTTCATTGCAGCGTATTGTTATAACTGTTCTGTTTCATTCTCAGCTCCTGTTGTCCATCTCTTACTGTGCTCAATTTATAAATTGAACTTTATCAAAGTTATGTATCTGCAGGGCAGGAAATATACAGGGTTAATTATGGTGTGTGGTTTCAGGCCTCCACTGGGGGTCTTGTAACACATCCCCATGTGCATAAGGGGGGCCCCCACACATGAGTCAACTCCCTTCTCAACTCTCTGGGGAGATGCTACAGATCAGGTGCGTGACATGCAGACCTACTTTCTCGGGGCCGCCCGAGACAAGCCTGGGATGAGAGTCCCCTTGCTCCTTAAGCCTGTCACCTCCCAGTTGGGAGTGGTCTGCCCCTCTCTCATCCTCTCTTTGTCCTCCTTGGAAGGGGACCAGTTTGTGAGCCAACAAAACATAACCTGGAGTTCATGTCTCTCAGCTACAGAAGCAAAACAGCTTGGAGGGAGGCACAGGGCTTGTTTCCGGAGCCGCAGAAGTCCCTGTCATTGGCCATGCTAGAGGATTTTCCTTAGCTGACAGTGTGTGAAGATGCCAGCCTGACACTGCCCCAGGTTGGACATAGTGTCATCAGACATTGAAAAAAGGTTGATTTCCCCACTTTATTCTCTGTCCTTGGGGTACCCTGTGCATGGGGATGTGGCAAGGACACGGGTGCGCGTATCACTGAAGTCTGAATATTGTAGGCTGAAAGTCATAATCGAATCATTCTTTATTATCAGGGGCCCTGTTTCAGAATAATTAAATAAGAATTTCTGGGAGTCAAGCACAGTTGTTACCCATTTCTAGAAGCTCCCTAGATGATTTTATACGTAGCTAGTTTTCAGAACCACTCCTTAAAGTAAGTCCATTAGAAATCCCTTGCTCTTTGTCTGTATGTCAACTGTACTGGCCAAGTAATTTTGTGAGTAGCATTCTTACATTCCTATAATTTGAAAATAGTTCCTAAAATTATGCTAGTTGTTTTCTCTAAAAGGAAACATTTGCATATCTCTTATGATCTAGTGTTGGAAGATCCCAGCCTGTTTGGAGTTGAGCATTCATTGCTCACGGTTCTCTTTTTTATAGAATGGAACTTGTGAATTTATTAAAATCTCCTAAACTTGCTCACCCTCAGGGTATGTGAGAATGAGCCTCGGCATTCCTGGGAGCAAATTGCAGATCAGCATTTTTAATGCTGCCTAAGATCCTTTGTGTGTGTGTTTTTTTAAATTACCAACATAGATCAAGTTTATGTTAATTGTATGAAAAAGCAACAGAAATAATCAGTAACATTTACACAACTTTAAGTAGTTAACCTAGTTCTGAGGCAGCAGAATTACTCAATAGTCAGCACCTTAAAGTAGGCAAAACATGTAATAAAGCATTTCCTTTTGCTACTTTTTGGAAGCACGGTTGGGAAACGCGTGTGTTGAGGCTGTGGTTGTAGCGATGTCATTTAAATCAGCTTTATCTCACACTAACCCACGGTGCTCCTTTAGCTGTGGGAGTGGTCTACCCTGACAGTGCTCTCTTTTCTTCAAGCTTCCATGCAGCTCTGAGCGGAAGTAGACAGGGCACGAAAGTGACCAAATAGAACAGACACGTGAACCCCATGTGCAAAACCAGACACCGACAGCCAGAAAAACACCTGTACTGCAAAATCTTTATAAGAAATCAATATTCATTGAGTGCACAGTTCAATAAGTTATTGACTGAACAATAAACCCATCTTTTTTTCCCTTGACGAGAAGCCCCAGAGTAGCGAGGAAAAAGAAGCACCTCTTAGAGGAGTTGTAACTTCCTGAGGGGTGGGGCACCATTTTCTGCCTAAATCGACACTAATGCTCCCCATTACCACATTGGCATTGTGAATCAATGTACATTTTCATCAGTACAAGGGGAGTAACAGATGGAGATTATTTTGTTCTTTATTGATTCTGTGATTTTAGCAGGAGCACAGGTTGAGATGAACATGTCAGTCCTTCATGCAGCATCCGTGAAGACCTGTGACTAATTACAAGCCCATGAACTCCACAAGTTGCACTGGTCTCCCAGGAGCCAAGCGGCCCTGCCCACACCCACTCTCCCCTTTGTCCCTTGCGCCTGCTTCCTGAGTTTCCCGTCACCCTGCTGGACATTTCACAATCTGTTCACCACTGACAGGCTCTTACTAGTGTGTTTTGTCATTTTTATCCAATCACTCTTCCACAAGTTTCTCTGTTAAGTACCCAGATGTCTTTTAGGACATTGTAGACCACAGAAAGACATTTTTTAAAGTTGTTCTGTGTGACGGTGGATTTTATGTGTCATCTTGACTGTGCTAAGGGACACCCTGAGAGCTGGTAGAATGTAATTTCTGCATTGTGTCTGTGAGGGCGTTTCTGGAAGAGATGAGCGTTTGAGTCTGCAGACTGAAGACAGGAGACCCTCCCTTACCTGTGCAGGTGCGCATGACCCTTTCGTTCCTCTGAGGGCCTCAGTGGGACAAATGCAGAGGAGGGCTGAGCTTGCACTCTGGCTGGACTTGGGCAAGCATTTTCTCCTGCCCTTGGACTTCAGCGCTCCTGGGTCTTGGGCCTTTGGACATGAACAGAATTACACCGCTGGCTTGCTGGCTGGGCTTCCCCACCTCCACGGCTGCGTGAGCCGTTCCCATAGGCGATCAGTCCATCTCTCTCTCTCTGCGCACACACACGTGTGTGTGTGTGTATTTTATATGCATAGTTATCTGTTATCTATGTTTTATGGGTTGGAAAAAGTTTTTAATTACATTTCTTCAAAACAGTTGAATACATTGTTTAAAATTATTCATAAATACGTAAAGAATCGAAGATCCAGGAAAGATCCCGTAACTGGTGTGTCAGTGACCGAGCCACACTTAGAAGTCGACGTAGTATGCCCCCCACACTCCTCACAGCTGCTGTCCGCGTTCAGAAGCTTAATTGTCTGCCGATGTTCTCACTGCGACTGGCTCATCAACCCAGAAGAGTGGCTTTTCCATGCCCCACTGGAAGCGAATCAGCGTGGTTTGACTTCTGAAGTTATTGGCATTTCCTGAATGATAACTGCTCGTTGCGATGTGCAGAGACTTATTTAGCAGACTTAATGAATATCTAATCATTTCCATGCTTCGAGGCTGCTGAGTTAAGTCAGAGAAAGGGAGAGGAAAAGAAAGAAGAGGGGAGTGGAAGCCCTTCACACACGAAGTGATCTAGAAATATCATTTTAGCTATTCCAATAGGATATGACACGAAACATATTTCTGAGATTAAAACATATAGGTGTATTAATTTTAGCAAGAGAAAGGCAAAGAAGTGATGCATGGCTACGGGATGGAGAAGTAATAAAAATAGTAATAAATGTTATACTACAGTGGTTGTGACTGCTCAGGGGAAATAGATTTGGAATAAAAACGAGATGGGCAAAACAATCTAACATGTGCCAATATATTCTGTAAATTATCAAAAAAAAGGCGACTAGCCAATTTTTAAAATAGCTTAGATGAGAATGAAAGCAAGTGGAGGTCTGCTGTATCAGTCTCTCACAAGACTGTCCTGTGTAAATATCTTTAAAAATTGTGCTCATGCATTTATTCTCATCAAACAAAATTCTCACAAAATATCTAAGGAAGGAGGGCTTCTAGCCAGCGGGGGGTGGGGGAGGGCACTTAAATTTAGATTAGATTGTTGATACTCTTTCAACCCCTTTTGCTATTACACTAAGTTTAAAAAAGAGTTAAGGGCTAAGGAGAAGGAGGGGATTTGAATTTAGTATTGGCCTCCTGTAGTGTGTGAACTTGCCTGAAGATTAAAATATTTGGATTTTGAGGGGGTGAGGGTGGGGGAGATATAGGAACAGGAGAGATAACAACCTCCCTTAAATGATTCAACTGAAAAGTGTTGTCTATAATTTACTCTCGCAATATCTGTTTTTTAAAAGTAGGATCACGTATCGAAAGAATGATATTTCATATCGATGTGACCGTTATTAGATAAGATGGAAACAATGATTTGAAGAAATCCTTTACTTTTAATTTGTGTTTGAACTTAGGCAAATACAAATTAGTGTTGTGTTCTACCTCGTTGCTTCTTAAAAGTGGTTTTGTCCTGTAATGGTTTATGTGTCTGTAATTTAAATAAGGGTACTTTAAACTTATAAGTTTCACTTGTAAGCCAATTTTCCTCATAAACTTACTGAACCTATCTCCCCAAATTGGTAATATTGGGTTGGCCAAAAAGTTTGTGGGGTTTTTTTTCATAAAATAAAAGACACATTTTTCATTTTCACCAATAACTTTGTCGATTTGGATATTTTGAGTGTGTCAGCTCTCTCCCCCAAGGTATAACGCTGATTGTTCTCAGTTAATGTCTTGATTTGATTGCTATTAGCTTTAACTAGTCTATGTAACCATGAAGCATTGTCCAGCAAGAAATCTCCAGTACAGGACTTTGTGAACCACTTTTGACATGTTTGGTCGGTCACAGAATCTTCTCCATATACTACACAAATCTTATTTTGTGTTTCAAATGCATTTTTACCTTGCTTAAAAGAATAAAGCCCTGGCTGGTGTAGCTCAGTGGACTGAGCGCAGGCTGCGAACCAAAGCACCGCAGGTTCGATTCCCAGTCAGGGCACATGCCTGGGTTGCAGGCCACAGCCCCCAGCAACTGCACATTGATGTTTCTCTCTCTCTCTCTCTCTCCCCCCCTTCCCTCTCTAAAAATAAATAAATAAAATCTTAAAAAAGAATAAAGCTTAATACACAGAAAATGTTCCATATTTTCTTCCATCTTCAATATTTAAATGGCTATATAAAACCTCACCAATTTTGATAAGTTTTTAAAATACTTTTGTTTTTTGTTGTTCAAGTACAGTTTTCTAATAAGAGTTTTTTAATGCACACTGATATGACAGCTGTCACAATACAATCTAACAAAATTGTTTTGAATGAAGTTAAAGACAACTAAGTGTCACTAGAGTCATCTTAGAAAGAACAAACAAACTTTTTGGCCAACCCAATATATAGAAGGGTAAAACGTGAAGAAGTATGAATAATATTTTGTTTAAACATTTCTTTGAACACTTATTGCTGGACAGAGTTGGGAGAAAATATCAACTATGATCATGTTTAAAATATGTGAATATAACTAATGACCTTTAAAATTATTACTTAGGAATCATAACATTTATCCTCAATAATAGATAGTATATCATAAAATATTAGTTTTTTGGTAAATTTGGTAGTGGCAAAATATCATATAAATGCAATTCAAAGTAGTTCTGCACCTCGGAGTCACATTTTGGTAACTGTGAGCTAGCGGAAGTTCAGGAAGCGTGGCAGGAGGAAGAGCATGGCAGACGTTCAGAGATGCCCCTGGCCGCCGTGGTGTGCATCCTACGGCAGAAAGGAGCCGACTTTAGAAAACGGGAAAAATTAAGGAAAAATAAAATCATGTTTCACTCATCAATAATAATCACTTCATAGCTATCATGAACACATTTGCATTTCGTTCATTTCTGCTCGGTATTTTTTCTGTGACCTAATTGTAATCAAACTCTTGAGTACTATTTACCTGGTGGCTTTCTCACTAGGTATCGTGAACATTTTCTCATGCCATCATTTTATCACATAAAAAGTCTTTTCTACAGATTTGCCCTAACTAAATGAACTATTTTCCAATTTGTAGAAATTTGACTGATTTCCGTATTATAACAGAGTGTTATTATTGCAACATGATTTCAGTGGAGATGTTTATATATCTTTTATATTTAAATATGTGATGATGTGCTTAGATATCAGAATTCGAATAAGTGAAGTGGTATATATGTTTTTGTCTCTCACATGAACCCTTAAGTGCTTCTCAGATTTATGTTCCTTCTATCTACTTGTGAGCACTGGATAAGATTTAAAAAATATTTTCCATCTATGACAGTATGTTTTACTATAATTAGCCTATTTGTTATTATATTTTGGTATTTTTCACATTTATTTTAAGGGTATATATTAGTGTGTGTATAAACACAACATTAACCTTGGCATATTTCCCATTAATTTTTTAAATTTTAACTTTGTTTATGTTCTTTTTGGCATTTAGAAGCTTCAGTCACCATCTGTTTACACCCTTAACATCTTCTTCTGTGATTGTTTAAGTAAGTAGCACGTTAGCTCCAATTCAGCAACAAGTTGAATATTTCTTGAGGGTTTATTTTCATAATTTATTTAAAAATTTCCTCCTTGTCCATTTGAAACTGATTCTGGTTTAAGATGTTAGCACTATTTATTGAAAAACACGTTCCTTCCCCATTGGTTTGGGATGGTTCCTTCAGCGTGACATCCATGTTTATACAGAGTGGAGTCTGTTTTATGGCAGGTTCTATTAATGTGCCTGTTGAATCTGGTATTACAGCAGATCTTATTGTAGTGAATTATTATAGTGGATTGTTTGTATCAACCCACTTTAATTACTTTATAGCTTACAATCTATTTTAATATCCAGAAAGGCATGTCCCTATTTATTGCTCTTCCATTTCCTTAGCTATTATTGCCTCTTTGTTTTTCACCATGAAGTTTATCGTTAATTTTTTTTCATTAGGAAATAATGAATACCATGGCTTTTCAGTGATAACCAAAGGGACAAGTGTCCTTACCTGGGCCAGCCAGACATTAAGCCTAATCGCTGTATGAGAGAGACAGAAACTGATGAAAGAGCAGGTTGTTTTTATTTTGTTTCTCTACCTGTGGTAGTTCTGGGTGGGCCAAAGTCATTACCTCTTTTTCTAAACAGTCACCACTGTTAGCTTGTCTTCACATAATTGGAAAAATGAAAGTAATTTGACATACTTATGGAATCTGGCTGGCTTCTGAGAAGCTTGTACGCGTAGCATGGACGTGCATATTAAGGACGGCTGTGACTCTGCCTCATCCTTGTGAGAAGATGCCGATTCTGTCCTTATTTTAGAAAGAAAATACAGATCTTTTCTGCAGAGCAATCTGAAGATTAGCTATTTCATAACTTAAGTCAGGTTTTGAATAATAAATTCATTACAATGTTATGTTGATAAATAACTGTATTTTTGGCTCAACAAAAGAAATTTACCCACTTTGGAAGCAGAGCCGGTGATTTAAAATTTTGGTGAAAGAGCATTCTGGGAGAACAATCTGAGTTCTGTTCATCTAAACCTTTATTTTAGGACAGGTAATGTATAGTTGTCTGATGATCATTTACAAAGTCCCTATCTTAGATGTTTTCTTAAAAAAATGATGATCATATAGCCTAATATTCACTCCTTTACATTTTGCAGAACATCATCATTGCATTTATTTCACTTAATGGGCACACAAATGGAGACATTACTGTCAGGATTAAAAGCAATTTTTAGTGTGATTTTTTTTTTTTTGGCCAGTGACAGGAAAGCAATTAAAAGTAAGCTTTGCTCTACTTATTTTTCCAGATGCTAATTCAAAACAAGCCTTGCATAGGCCTAATGCAAAGTTTTTCAATGTTATAAAGGTTCTGTATTTGAGAAAAAAATGAGTATCCTAAAGACAAACTCTGGGCTGGCGGAGGGGCAGGAGCTGAACTAACACTCAAACATCCGTGAGGGGATTCAGATGTGCCTGCGGCAGAAGGATGCTAATTTTGTTTTATTGGATTTTACCGGAGCTATTTTTTCTTTATTTAAATCATTTTTCATTTTTCAATTACAGTTGACATATAATATTATATTACTTTCAGGTGTACACCCCAATGATTGGACATTGAAAAACTCACCAAGTGATCATCCTGATAAATCTCGTTTACTGTAGTTATTAATATATTTTGCTACCGATATATGTGATCAGTTTACCCTATGGTCTGAACTGATTTCCCCAGTATGTTTTATCAGAATATGTGGCTTTTTCTAAGTTTAGATTTATTTCTCATATTTTTCATATATCATCCAGGCGTGTTCGGTATTACAAAAATTTTTGGAGCACCTAACGAAAACTAAAACCAAACTGTTATTGTTTTTCCCTCATGTGTCTCCCGAAAATAAACCAAGGCTATTTAGCTACACTATTGCATGTCTCTAGTGGTGATTGGATTCTCCAATGAAATGACAAATGGATTACATTTTGTTGTCTGGCCTTCGTCGCCCTATTGCTCTTTTGATGATATTTGCCTGTGACAAGTAGTTATTTTTTATCAGCACATTCAATCACGGGTAATAATATTTTAATAATGGTGACTGTGAAATTAATAAGCCGCAGGTGTGGCGGTTGGCGAGGACTGGTCTTTGTCTCTAATACAAAGACAGCCACTCCATCAGTACGTATATATTTGCATATGAATGATCACTCTGGAAGGGATTCCGAATAAATGCCCTTGTCCTTTATAAGCAAAAGTGCATGTTGGCAAATGGTATTTAAGTTCTGTGTTTAGAGAGAACTTGTTTCTCCGAATGTTGTTTACCAAAGCAGTCATTGTCAGTCATGACCAAGAGTGGTCTTGGCCGCCTTCTCACTCTGAATTATGCAGGGTGACCATATATTCTCCATGCCAAGTCCTTCTTTAAGGAAATTAGCCCTGGCTGGTGTGGCTCAGTGGATTGAGTGCGGCCTGTGAACCAAAGGGTCGCCAGTTCAATTCCCAGTCAGAGCACATGCCTGGGTTGCAGGCCAGGTCCCCAGCAGGGTGAATGTGAGAGGCAACCACACACTGATGTTTCTCTCCCTCTCTTCCTCCTTCCCTTTTGCTCTCTCTAAAAATAAATGAATAACATCTTTTAAAAAAGAAGGAAGTTACACAGGTAATATCTAATTAGGAAGTATATAATAGGAAATTACACATAAATATATAATTTTTAATAAAAGTGAAAACAGTGAAGTAAAATAAGTCTTTTGACACTCACAAATACTCATGCACACATACTCATTATTTCCAAAATTTGATGTGTAACCCTTGACTGGTTTTTCTTTAACTTTTAAAAAATATATGTATGTATATTCAAGAATATACATTTTTAGATAAAAAACTGATTTATATTATTATGCAACAATTCTACTTATGTTAGCCTTTTAGATTTAAGCTTCTCTTTGTTCTAAATCTTATTTAGATTTTTGAATATTTCCAAAGGTAATGAAATAAGCACTGATACCAAATTATAATAAGCTAATATCAGTTCAAAATTATGTTAACATTATTCTAATATAAAATACACATGAAATCAAACCCCAAAATTGCATTTGTTAAATTATGAATGGTATTAATTAGACAACTTCCATTGACTTTAAACTCACACGAATTATCTATGTAAGACAGCTTAAAATGGAAAAGCATTTTTATTTCTGTATGAAAGTCTTGGGGGAGTGATAAATATTTTTGATGTCTTTGGAAAAAACTCAGCCTGATCATGATAACAGTGTATTTTACTTGGAGTGTGCAATTTTAAGTTCCACACTAGATATCTGTGGATATTTGAAAATAAAAAGAATGACACGTTGCCATATACAAGCACCGGGTAGAAGCTGATGCCTCTTTGCCTTGTGGCTGAGACACCTGCTCCACACACAGCACGTTCAGTGTGAAAATCGGGGCAAATCCCAAGCAGCTTTCCCTCACTGTAGCACACTAGCTACGGGAAATATTCATATCCCATTCTGCTGTTCATTCCTTAGATTAGATTTGTAAACCTTAAGTACTTCACTCTTGCTTTTGCTAAATAGTGTTGATTTGCTGTTTAATTATGCCGTTATACCAGAAGGGATTAAAGATGAATCAACAAAGTGAACTCATCATTGGATGGGGGGTATTGTAGTGTCATAGAAATGCTAAATTTTCAAAATGAGATAGATGTATGTATTTTTTATATATGTGTACACATATTTATTTATTTATGTTAGTGAGCTTTAGTGATGACCATTCCAAGGTAATCCCAATTCATGTAACCTGTCTAATTGCATGTAAGAACTAGAAGGACAATATTGTAATAGAGAGGGAAATTACTGTACACCCTGGAGTTTCTACATGTGAACGACACATTACAATTTCAGGTTTATATAAAGTTCTCAGATTAGAATTTACATAAAACTTTAGTGTCCACTAAAAATAAATGTTTGTTAAGATACATATTAGTATTAATTTAATGTGTCAAATTGTTGATTTTTAGAGTTATTATTATTAATTGGATAGATATTTATAAATAAATAATTGTAGTATCATCTAATCATCATATTATTTTCCAGCTTCTCCAACTTAACTTGGTAGCCTGTTCATATGGGCTGCTAATAATTCTATGATCCTGTTGGATGGGTAACGTGCCACTTCTTAGTGAAAAGGTACACTCTTTTAGGGAACATTAGTTTGAGGTCAGAGTGATTAATTTGTATCAAGGTTGTAAACAAGAAGCAGGAGGAGAAAGTCTCACAGTGAAAAACAGTCTCCAGGAAGAGTAATGAACATACGAATCAGGACAAAACAACCAGATCTAGTTTTCAATTGAGAAATCGTAAGACAAGAATAGAGGTGGATAGAATCAAGAAAATGTTTCAAGGTCACCAAACGTGGGGAACAGATGATCAGAATACACAAAAAATGTCCTTCTCTATGGCTGTGTGCCACATAACATCACTTAAACTTGGAATCTCTACTCACGCTGCCATCTCCTTCCTGCAACATGATCTGAAAAAGAGCTTTGAAACTGTCAACATTTATTAGAAAGGTTTTTAAAGAATATTCTTAAATTTAAACTTCATTGCCTTTCATGTAACACTTGCTATCTCTTTTATTATCTGCCTCACCTAAATTTTCTGGAAGTTACTTGGGAAATTAACAGGAAGTTATTGAATGTATCAATAATTTTTTAGAGCATGTGTTAAAATGCAGTGGAGTACAGTAATAGATTTTAATGGGGGAGATTATTTAGCTTTCCCTTACTGCTTCTAGTTATTTTTTCATGTATAAGAAAAATGTTTGGGGAGTACAGATAGTATCCTTTGTCCCCCATAGCCTAACCCCACCCCCACCTCTAAAACCGGCATATCTGGAGTCTGGGGGCGGGGCAACATGAAAAGGAGGTTATTGCCAAAAATTCACTCACTTATTTGTGCATGACATTTTATAAACCAGCTTGAGGACTGTAGTTTTATGTGGTGCAGAGGTTGGCTGGGTGGTCCTTGCAGACAGAAAGACTGGTGTTTGAGACTTGCTCTGTCACGTTTTTCCTCTGTGTTCTTATACAAGTAATTCCAAGCTTTACAGGCAAGTGGGGAAAACACTAACATTGACTTTGTACGGTACTGTGGGCATGAAGTATGTTACAGAATGTACAGTTCATAGAAGTGCATGGAGAAGGAACACCAAAAGCTCTTCTTACATACCTATTACTGTAATAGCTTAGTAATCTGGAAACCTAACACTTATCATCTGAAACACTTGATTTCCCATGGTTTACCAGGCAAAGCCACAATCTTTGGCATGTCACTTATGGCCCTTTCTAGCCTGGCCCAGACTTCCCTTTCTATCCTCACCTTGCACACCCCGAAGGATGTGTTTGTGTGAACATCACAGCCTTTCTGATAGAGCAGCACAGTACTGCTCGCCGATTCTCAGGGGCTGGGTCTAGAAGCCAGGGTCTGTCCGAGTAAGGCTTGCTTCGCCCAGAGAGCCTTCTGAATTATTTTGACCTTACTTCCCACTCAGCATGCGCTAAGGTCCAGCTGCTTCTCCCCTCCTATTGGAAACCGTGCCTGGTCCCTCCAGTCATAATGAGTTAGTTTCTCCTTTGCGTTCTTAAATAAAAAGTAGATTTATGTTTTAAAACATGTATTTTATAAGCTTATAAAAGGACCCGTGGACAAAGCCAAAGGGGGACAGGACCGAAGGTAGGAGGTGAGGAGTGGGATGAGGGAAAGTGGTGGTGGGAAAATGGAGACAACTGTACTTGAACAACAATACAAGAATAATATAAATATATATACATATACATATATATACATATACATATATATATATACATATACATACATATATATATACATATATATATATATACTTCTGTTTCAGTGCTTTAACCAGCACTGTGATTATCCTTGCATGTGCATATCTCTGCTACACAGCCGCAAATTCCTCATTAGGTGGAGAGATTTAGGGCTCCTGTGTCCTGTGTTTTTCAACCTCTAGGACATGGTAAGCATTCAAGAATGTTTTCCAGAAAAAAAATGCATGAATATTAAGAAAAAAGTCAGAGATGCTCACGTAGCTTAACAGAACTTTAATGAACAATTATGTGCTGGATGTTTGTGTCCCCTGCACATTCATATGCTGAAGCCCATCTCCTAATACGATTTGGAGGTGGGGGCTTCAGAAGGTCATTAGGTTTGGATGAGGTCATGGGAGTGAGGCTCATGGATGGGACTAGTGCCTTTATAAGAACAGGGAGACACCCCTGACTGGTGTGGCTCAGTGAATTGAGCGCTGGCCTGTGAACCAAAAGGTCTCAGGTTCGATTCCTGGTCAGGGCACATACCTGGGTTGTGGGCCAGGTCCCTGGTTGGTGATGTGCAGAGTGAGAGGCAAATGATAAATGTTTCTCTCTCTATCTCCCTTCCTTCCCCTCTCTCTACAAATAAATGAACAATTAATTTTAAGAAATCCTTAACAAAGAAAAGGAAGACAGAGATCCACCCACACTCGCCAAGGAAAGGCCACATGAGCACACAGTGAGAAGTGATTATCTTTAGGGGGACCTCCCACCAGGAACTGAATCTGTTGGCAACCTTGAACTTGGACTGGCCAGCTGCAAGGACTGGGAGAAATAAATGTCTTCTGTTTAAGCCATCCTGCTCACAGCATTTTCTTACAGCAGCTCAACTAGGCTAAGACAGGCATATTTATTATTCAGTGTTTTAATATTACTATTATCACATTTTCCAGGGAAGTTGGTCTGTTAGGGAACTGGAATCTTGAATAAAGCATATCACTGTTTTAAAATTAGAAGCCTTCACAGAGTGAATATAGACAAAATAAAAGAAACTCTTCAGTAATCGAGTGGTGAAGACAGGCTGAGGGAGATGTAGGAAATCCAGTGTATAATGTAGTGGGTAGTTAAGAAATATCCACAAGTGAGTTGCAGTGAATGGAGGCAACCCCCAAGGTCTTTCCTCCACCGGGTTTTGACGGTGGCCTGTCTCACTTTTTTGAGAGTGTTGTGGCACTGAATTCCCACTGCTCCTGGTCTGTTGGAGAGTGCAGGGTTCGCTCCATCGGGGTGACCTCACACCTCTGCACATTTCCGTGGGGGTTCCAGCCATGCAATTCTGTTCATCTTGGGCGCTCTAGTCACGTGTCCACTAATTCTGGGTTCAGGGCATTTGCAGAGGCTACCGCTTCCAAATGAAAGTGATCGTTAGCCTTGAAATGAAGAAGAGAGGCATATATGCATTTTCAAGGCAGCTGGGTCTGCGCACATGTGTTTGACCATAGATTTTGACCCAAATATTTCATAATATCATTGCATTTTAAGCAATTAACTTTTCACATATTCATGTATTCATGCATTATTCAGGTCATTTACTTTAATTAAAATAATACACCACCTTCAAATGATTAATAATTGGGTGTTTCACAAAGTAAATTTCACTTTGTTAAAAATAATCAGAATTTTGGTAATAGAGGTTTAATCTACTTCTGCATGAAGTTAGTTGCATGAAGTTATTTTCATGAATAAATAAAAGTACATATTTCCAGGATTTGAGACGTGCCTATTTTTAGATCATTGTAAAATGAATAGCTCGATGGGCATGTTTTGACCCCCACAAGCAATTTATTGAAGTCTTTGTTGTAGTTCAAGATGAGGCTAGAGTGGGCCTATTGTCTTGTTTCAGGGTTTGGGAAAAAGGAATAAAGTAGCAGTTTCCTCCAAGTAAATACTCCGATGCCTCTCCCACACCCCATGTGTAATCTGTGCCTTTACTTTCTACACACCCCTTCCTTCATAAATCAACATTTGTATTTTTGTCTGTTTCCTGGTTTTCCTTTCTTTTATGAAAACCATCCCAGTGTATAATATTCCCCCCAATTCGTGCTCTACAATGGGATACCTGTGTGTGTCTAGGAAAAACACAACAATAACTTCATATTTATTGCGGGAATGACAACAGATGCATGAAAAGCGTCTAACACTGCATCCAAATAATCCCAGATGAGGGTCATTTTTATGCTTAATAAGTAGCTGTATTCACTGTATCTTGTTGGGTATGTGGTATAGTTTTCCCTGTGTGGCGGTCTGGTAATAACTTTCGGCTCTAAAGTATGCTGCTGTTTGATTTTAATAAGACATCAGCTTGCAGTAAAACCGAACAGATGCAGTGTAAAGTGGCGATCTATCTTAGAGATCCCCATAAACTTCCATTCCTACTTCTCAGGAATGAGTAGGAATGAAACCCACTGCAACTGTATGTAGAATAATCTGTTTCTAAGTTTTTAGCATGCTGACACTGCCACCTCCTCCGGTTTCACAGCGAGCTTTTGCTGTGGTAAGAAAGCCTCCAGAAAAAAGGAAAGAAAAAAGTCTCTCATGGGTTGATTTCTGTGGATAATTCTTTAAAAATCTCATATTGACCGTAACAGGCTCAGCGGATTCCATTGCCTGAGAGTCCAAAAATTAACACTAGGTTTCCCTGTAGAGCAGACATTAACGTACATTTTTGTTCAATGAGCTACTTTAGCATATGGAATATGAAGTTGCTCTCAGTGATTATGTATTTGGCTAACTGAATTATAAGCATTTCGAGTTCTTTCTGAGAGTAGGTTTAAATAACCCAGGTCATAGCACTGAAAATCGTCTCCTGCCATCCTGAGGGTCTCTCACCCAGGTTTTCCACACAGGCAGGATAGAGCATCCGTAAAGGGCCATACACATGCTCAAAGGTTGCATTCCTTAAAGACATGCTTGGGCATTTTTAAAGGGAAACGAACTGGTTGTAAATGTTAACATTTATTACACAAATGTGGAATCGGTAGACTGTGAAATCCCGAGCTGCCACACCAGGAGGATTGTCACTGTGCTGAACTGGGGACATCGCCGTCATTTAAGAAGAAGCAACGCTTAGGTCCAGTTTGATTTGGCAACTTTTCCAGTTGCCTAAGGGCAGGTTGGGGATAACCTCTCCCATAATCGCAGGAGAGAAGTGACAGAAACTTTAAGAATATGTAAAAAGGGAGACAATGGTAGGCCTGCAAATAGAAGTAACTGTGCCAGGGATTTTTCATCAGTCGCGTTTATTCAAGAGACGTGTTCACCGGTGTTTTCTCTTAACAGAAAACTCCCATAATTCGGGGATTTCCAGGATCGACCACAGCAAGGTAGCCTGAATTCGTTACACTAAACTGCAAACGGTGACAGTGAGAAGCGGCCTCGGGACATAAAGCAGCTCTCTGGAAACGTCAGAGGACAGTCTGTGCAGACAGGACCAGCGGGGCCAAATTCTGGGGACGAGAGAGGAGCAAGGCTGAGCTTCGCAGTCATCTCTGCATTTTCTCTCGGGGTTTTGCCAAGTCGACGGGTGAGGAGGAGCCGAAGCGAAGGTCCGGAGCTCACAGAGGCCTCACTGTGTTGGGGAGACAGAAGACGGTCATGGGGTCTCCAAGCACTGAACGCGAGAGGGAAAATAACCACAGAGAGGTGAGTGACAGCCTGCATGGGGTTACGACCAAGGCTTCGACCCCTTGCTAAACCCAGTGGCCGGCAGGAAACCATCCCCGCACACTAAACAACAGGCTATAGTTTGAGATCTGCAGAACCAAGCACACATTTCAGCAGCCTTACAGCTCCAGGGAAAATGACGCAGGGCTGCAGAGATTAACAAAGCAGATGACTCCAAGGGACAGTCAGGGGTCTTCGGTGAAGATCCTGGAAAGCGTATGCCTGAGAGCAAGGTCTGTGGTTGAGGGGTGAGAATCACCAAAGACCTTCCAGCATTCACGGAGTCCCAGACCTTTTCTCTACCAACTCAGGGTGCGCCACCAAAGCAAGACGTCTGTGTGAAGATGAACCCTTTTTGAAGGAAGACCATCAGCCAGAATGCCTACAGTTTTTATGATTAAAAATGACCAGGCGTGTCTATAAAATGAGTGAATACAAGACCAAAATACAGACCACAAAGGTATATCCATAGTTGATCTAGATATTAACAAAAGCATGATTATTATGCTAAACAAAAGAGAGAAATGAAGATTTACCAGAGATCTTGACTGTTTAAGAAAGTCAACTTAAAATTTTAGAACCAAAGCAATACAATAACTGAATAGAAGAATTAAAGAGGAAGATTTATTAACATATAAAATGTGGCAGAAGAAAAAATTAGGAAACTAAAAAGAAAAAATACTTTAAAAACATATGGCTATGGGATGGGAAATTCAGAAAAGAGTGTGAAAGATATAGGGACTGTGCTGAAAAAAGTCTAAAATGTGCATAATTTGCGTCCAAGAGCAAAGGGAAAATAAAACAGAAGCAATGTGTGAGATAATATTGTCTGAGAATTTACCAGCACCGAAAAGACATCAACACATGATTCAAGAAGCTTTATGGACCCAAATCAGGAGAAAAAAAAAAC
Source organism: Tonatia bakeri (assembly GCA_004024845.1). Taxonomy (NCBI): domain Eukaryota; kingdom Metazoa; phylum Chordata; class Mammalia; order Chiroptera; family Phyllostomidae; genus Tonatia; species Tonatia bakeri. Next base: position 103,152 of record PVIA01003825.1, read on the forward strand.
AAAGGAAATCACACCTAAGTGGCTCATCTAAAACTGCTGAACAAAGATAAAGATAAAAACCTTTAAAGCAGCCAGAGTAAAGTATGTTTTCTTCAACAGAGAAAACTTAAAGGGTAACAGCCTATTTTTCAATAAAAACATAACACCAAGAAGAAAAAGAAATTAAGTTACATTTTATTTTTTCCAGGTTCACTGAGCTACTACTGATTTATAACACACAACAACTTTAAGGTGCATGTCGCAATTATTTGACATGTGTATATATTTAAAAATTATGACCTCAGTAATGTTAGTGAACGTGTGCATCCCCTCACATAGTCAGCGTGTGTGTGTGTGTGTGTGTGTGTGTGCGCTCTTCAGATTTACTCTCTTAACAACTTTTAAGCATACAATGCAGTAGTTTTACCTGGTAACCCATGGTTACTATGCAGTATGTTAGACGCCCAGGACTTACTCATCTTCTAACTGGAAGTTTGTTCCCTTGGACATCCTTCCCCCTTCACCGTACCCACCTCGCCCCTAGCAAACACCCGTCTACTATGAGTTCAGAATCTTTTAGCTTTCATACGCAGGTGAGATCAGACAGTGTTTGCCATAATGGCCTCAAGGTCCATCCATGTGGTCACAAATGGCAGGATTTCCTTTTTTATGGCTGAGTCATATTTCATTGCATATGAATCTATATCTAATCTATATCTATGTCTACATCCACACTTATGTCTGTATCTACTATTTCATCTACCACATTTTCTTACCCAAGCCTCTGTCCATGGGCTCTGGCTGTCTGCGTGTCTCAGTTATTGTAAATAACGCCACGGCAGACATGGAGGTGCTGACGTCATTCGGAGAGAAGGGTTTTATTCATTTGGATACAGACTCAGAAGTAAGATTTCTGGATTATATGGTAGTTCTGTTGTTAATTCTTTTAAAAAACTTCTTGTTTTCTATAGTGGCTCTATTGATTTACACACCCACCTACAGCACAAATGGGTTCTCTTTTCTTCTCATCCTTGTCCCGAATCTGTTATCTCTCGTCTTCTGATGTTCTCCGTTCTGACACATCTGAGGCGCTCACCTGTGGTTTTGGTCTGTACCTCACCGGTGATTAGCAACGATGAGTATCTTTCCATGGACCTGTTGGCCATTTGTGTATTTTTTTTTTTTGGAGAAATGTCTATTGAAGTCATTTGTATGAGTTCCTTGTCTATTTTTGTGTATAAAACACTTACCAAACATATAATTTGCAAATATTTTCCTCCCATTCTATAAATTGACTTCTTATTTCGCTGATTGCTTCTTTGCTGTGCAGACGTGTTTTCAGTTTAATGTTGTCTGACATCGAATGTTTGTTTTTGCTTTTGTCACCTATATCTTTGGTGTGGTAGCCAAAAACTTGTTGTCGAAACCACTATTGAGGAACTTTTTTCCTATATTTTCTTCTAGGAGTTTTATGGTGTCAGGTTTTACAGTTAAGTGTCTCCCCATTTTGAGTTAACTTTGCTGAGAGGTGTCAAAGTTCCATTGTGGTTCCATTCTCAGACAGTTGATGGGATGGAACATTCTCACAGACTCCTGAGGAGCAGTCAGCTCTCCTGGGGCCTTTGACAAATACTGGTCGAGGTCTCCAGGATCTGCTTCCTGAAACCTCTTCTTCACCTGTGTTTACGTTCAGTGGCAATTTCTTTATATTTGTTCTCCTTTCCCTCCTCTGCCACCACATCCCACCCTGAAGTCTCATAACATTTATGGAAACTCTAATTTACATCTAAGATTGCTTTATTCTCAGGATAATTAGGGTGGCCTTATTTTTATGAATAAGTCCACACTGTTATCAAAACCCCAATAAACCAGATTTTCATTAGAATAACGAAGAGGATATATTATTATATGATATATTCCAACAGTAGAATGCTATGTAACTCTGGTTCTCAACTGGGGAAATTTGTCTTCCCCTGAACATGTGAAAATTTCTGGAGATATTTTTGCTTATCACAACTTGGGGAACTAATTACTACTGTCATTTAATAAATAGAAGCCAGCAATCTTCCTAAATGTTTTAGTGTACATAGGTTAGTCCCTGAATGCAAAGAATTAGTCAGTCCAGTATGTAAACAGTGCCTATGTTGAGAGACCTGCTACTCAGTAACAAAAGACAAATATACTCAATAGCCAAAGAGAGTCTCATGGTCATATGTGTGTTGGTTCACAACCCTGGGGGTCCCCCAGCTGAAATTCAGAGTTGGCCCCACACATGGAGGACAAGGATAGACTGGGGAAAAGATGCAGAGTACTCCTGATTGGCCAGTGGCAGTTTTAATAAGTGAAGGAACTTATGTATGAAGCTTGTCTTGGGTGGCCATAGCTAAGTGGGTCTCTGCACAGCCTGCCAGAATATTAAGAGGTTGCATAGAAGCCTTAGCACGGTTCAGTCACATATATAAATTGTCTCAATAACATGTTACCATCTTAGGGCTGTGTCCTTGGAGTGGCTCCTAGTATGGGAACAGTGGGCAGAGCGTACAGTCCAAGGACATAGGAGGAGTAAGGAGCCTCTTGTTACCTGGGCCCAGTTTATGGGTCAGTTGTCAGTCTTGTGTTCTTCATGACCTCCTCCGACACAGTGGAGCCCAACCACCAGACGAGGTTAGCATAGAACATATGATTCCACTTAGATGAACTTGAAAAATTGCCCAAAATATATGTATGGTTACCCTTGGCAGAGAAGAGCTAGGAGGAAGCAAGAATCTGGTTTAGGAGGCTATTCTATGTCTTCATCAGCTTGGTGGTGTCTCCTGTGGAGGACAGACAGGTAACAGTTTCTTGAAAGACAGGAGGTGAAAAACTCAAAGCCCAGGTACTTGGACCAAGTGCAGTGCATGCTGGGACGGAGGATGGCAACTGAGTGAGAGCAGTGGTGAGTGCACAGGGTGAAGTGCAAAGGACTTGGGGGTTGAATATAGCAATCACACTCATAGGTCTAAAGAACCAATGCACAAAAATCTAAATTATTGTTATCTGGGGTGGGGGTGAAGAGATTTTATAGATTGACATAGCTCAAGATTTCTCGCTACCTACGTGCAATACATAAAACATATTTTACACATCTTATTTTACACATCTGCTGATATGTGGGGCTTGACTATTTTCCTTACAAATCCTTACAGTAAGAGTGCTTGTTCAATATCTGCTATTTCTAAGAATGCTTACTTTAGTAAAAACAGCAGTGATCAAAGCATAAAGCACACCCTTTCCTTATACTCCTTCTTTGATGTGTGTTCCATCTAATGATGTAAGCTGTGTTTTTATCCCAGGTTCCAGATAAATGTAGTGAGCCAGTATATTTTTGTTTTGTTTTACATTTTGCTGTAGTATGGTAATAGGCCTCCAACAACAAGACCAATAAATACTGTTTGCTAGATGTTTTGTGTGCAAAAGGCAGGGATTAAGCATAATTTTACTTTATCAGAACCTCAGCTACTGTTTTATCTGCATGTGTGTGTCTCTGTGAAGGCACAATCTTCAATATGTTCTCTTGTACCAGTTCCTTTAATAGATGAAAGACAAATTCATAGGACCAAGACTCTATTAAAATTGTGCAGGTGTGTGTGGAGATGATCGATCAGGACACACTGCAGTTATCAGGGGAGTTTGTCACTATCCAGTAAACAACCACTAATAACAGTGAGATGGCTTCAACTCTATATATGCAGGTCATCACTATTATAACATGTACAGCGTATTTTATGTTGGCAAATATTGTGAGATAAAAAATAATTCTAAAATCATCCTCCCCTAAATGCTCCTATGAAATGCCCCATGATCATTATTATGTGTATCTTTGTGTTGCAAACTAAATAAATCTACTTTTTTTTTCAGCCACAGCTCTGTTCTTGGTGGCCTTCACTTGGTGGGATCTGTCATCAGCCCACGAAGGTAAAACCCGTGCAAGTGGAGAATTGTCAGGAGACAGACATGACGGGCTCCAACTCTGCAATTTCAAATTTTTATTAAAATGGCCAGACAATCCTATATGAACTTATTTAAAATATTTTCATCTTTACTGCTTATAATTATCCTATTCTCTAGAACAAAGATAGAGTTAAAATGGTATAATTTAGCAACACATTTCTCCTAAAAAATTATTTTAAATTTCCAGAAACTCTAATTTCTCTGGCACTACTTGAATGCTGACAATAATGCTGCCTGGTAACCAAGACACTTAATATCTTTGAATGATGCTCAGGGAACATAAAAAAAAAAAAAATTAGCTTCAGGCTAACCAAAGCAGAACAATTACATGAATTATCTGATGTTGAAAATGTATGTAATTTAGGCCATTATGGTTATACATAAAATGATAAAGGCTACTCTACATTTTAAAAACCAGGTTTACCTTTCCTCTTAGGGAAGCACATTGGCACATGCTAAAACTCAGGTGCAATTATGAATTACTGAACAGTTAGCAACTGAGTAATTGCAGTCCTAGTTTCTTGCATTATTATTATGGTTATTTCATGTTATTAATAGCCTTACCAAAAATTTAGCTGCATTTTACCCTAAACAAGTAACAATGAAGTAGAGACAGTTAATGGTCTAGCTCTATTTAAAAAATATTTAAAATAGAAGCTCAGACCTATACAGGACGCCGATTTTAGGAAGATTGGGGAGGTACAGGTGAAGAGTTGTATAGAGTCACATTCAACTAGAAGGACTAGTTTTTCTCCATCCTTTGGGCTCCATCTGATACAACAAAAAAATCTATTTAGTTTTATGAATAATCATGTTTTCCACTTCATTTTCCCAAAATAAACACAACTAAGTTCAACGTAAAAACATGAAAATGCCCCATTTCCAATAGAGTTATTTGTATTTCAATGTTATCAGTCTATTGAATTCAAGAAAATAAATCAAATCGAGGAATGAAATTTTCAGTGAGCATTGCGCCTTAGGGTTCTCAGCATAATGTGCACGAGGGAAAGTGCCACTACACCCCCCTGGTGGCTGCTTGGAGGATCTCTGTGGGTGGTTCTGTGGTGAGGGGCACAGAGCCCTTTGCTTGGCAGGTCTGTTGTGTCTCATTGCATTCCCCTCACTGCTTTCTCTCCGGGACTAGAACCGAAGATGGGCACATTTAAAACAAAAAGGCCGAATCTCTTCTGTTATTTGAAATTCAGGTGAGAACAGGACTCCGTTATGGCACCTCAGAAATGTTACTGCAAATGTCTGTGTGAGACAGGTGGTGAGTTGCGTGTTCCCAGGTATGTACAGTATGTATTACGGCGCAGTGCAAACAGTTGAGGTGTGATTTTGAGCTATGCAGTTAATTGGAACGATTAATTTTGGCGTATTAAACTGGGCAGCCCACTCAGAAGAGAGCTGTAAAGAACCGCATCTGCATTCCCGAATGAATTGTACACCACTTCGGTCAACTGTGAGACAAAATTCCTTTTCTTAGGAAATATTTCCTGATTATACATATAATAAATATTGATCTTAGAAAATTTTATAAAACTCCTTAGGGAAAAAAATAACAACCAAAGAGTAGCCATGATCCCACCATCCATAATTAACTCTTGTTAATATTTCATGAATAGGCAATATCGTGTACTTAAAGATATGCTTTAAAATCTAAATTAGAATCATAAAGACAACACACACTGTAATGGTATATTACATTCTGTAACATATTATATTTGACAGCAGCATTTGTCCCACAGCCTAAGCATTCTTGCATGTATTGAAAAGTTAACTCGTCACAATCAGAAATGCATGCGGGTGAAATTCTGAACTAGCAATGATGCTGCATTGTTCCCCAGAGTTGACCAGGAGCATGTCGGAGGGTGACACAGCCAAGCCAGCTCTTCCCGGCCGCTGTCCTCGGGTCCTGCGTCAAGCAGGCACGAAGCAGACTCTCCTCCACCTTCAGAGGTCGCCTTCTCCTGCAGTCTCCTTCCCTCTTTCCCTCTCTGCTTCTTCTCTTCAGGCAGCAAGGCTGCTACACGGTGTGGACAACTGCTGTCCTCCAATGTTCTCCTGGAAGAAGCATCTAATTCTTTCCTTCTGAGGCAGAGAAATAAGAGCAAGAGGGACCCGGGGAGGAGGGATGTCTGTCCTTTCATGAGGGACGACGTCCACCTGCAACCTGAGCGCAGCTGCCCTTGGGCTGGAGCACTGTTTCCTGGAGTCCCATGGTGTCTGCGGACCCTGTCCACCGTGTGCCCACCCTCTTGCAGCCCAGGCACACTGTGTGGCAGGAAGAAAGATGGCTTCGGTGCCCCCGGGCAGAGATGAGAGTCCTGCCCTCGCCACCCGCCAGCTCTGTGACTTTGGCCTAATGATTTCCATTTGACTCTGTTCAGTGTTATTTGTTGGTAAATGAGAAACTTCTGTGTGAGTGTGAAATGAGGCGGCATTTATCGAGTACCTAAGGCAGTGGTTGGCCTAGGGGAAGAATGAAATAAATAATAGGGATGACTGAGCTGAAGGATTGAGAGCCACATCTCATAATTGCATTCCACTTAATTACTCTTCCCTGTCGTTTATGCTTTGTGAGAAAACTGGCACATCAAACAGGCTCCCCCACTCCTCTCCTCTCAGCTGGTATATGAGCTACTCAAAGTCTGTCTTGCATAATCCCCTAAGTTGATTTCAGGTGAAAAAAATCACCCCCAAAGTGGAGCTGCATGGTAGAAATCATGGCAAGCTTAACAGGGATCCCCAAATGTCCATGCCCTAATCCCAGGAACCTGTGAGCATGTCTACCCCACGTGCGGAAAAGATGGTGGCCCGCGCGCTTGAGCTGAGGATGTTTGGGGGAGGAGGGTGGCCTAGGTCTCCCAGCTAGAGTCCATGTACTCACTAGGCCCTGTAAGAGGGAGGCAGGCTGCCCAGAGATGGGGTAGTTGGTTTGACCATCCAGTAGGGGGTGGGAGTGAAGAGGCATCACGGGTTCTGGCAGCTGCTAGACGCGAGAAAAGCCCAGACGCCTTTCCTGGCGTCTCCAGGAGGAACGCAGCCTGGCTGACACCCTGACTTAGCGTCTGAGGGTAGGTGATGTCATTTTGTTGTTTGAAGGCTCTGTGTGTGCGGTGACGTGTTGCAGCAGCTAGAGGAAACCCACGCAGGAATGTGGGCTAATGTAGGCACAACTCCTTGAGCTCTCTCTGCAGACGACATCCCTCGGCTTACCTTGGACCTGAGACTGCATTTCTGAACCAGTCTCCCCGAGGCTGCTCACTGTCATGGCCTCTTATTCTCAGGTTTCTCTGGGCTTCAGAGACCATTCTTTGTACCACCATCCTGCCTCATAGCTCGCGAGGGGCCGGGAGTCTCTCTTTGCTGCTAGCAAACAACCCACGTGTTAATGCCCACCTAGCCTTGAGCGCCTTGTTAAGGGCGTGCTGCTGGCTGTGGGGGCCTGGCCGAGCTGGTTGAGGACGACCCAGGGCACACTTGTCGTTGCTGGTGGGGTGGAGTTCTGTGTATTTCACTGCAGCTAGAGCCAGAGAAAGGGGGGGGGGCATTTTTTCTGCAATCTCAGAAGCACAGTTACACATCCTGGCCACTTAGGACTTCAGCAGGGAAGGGCGGGGTGGTTGACGTTTGGAAAAGTGGAATTTGAGAGGAAGCGCCCACTGCATTCTCGGTCATGAAAGGTATTTACGGTCACGACTACCGTTTAGGCAGCACTCTTCAGGGAATTGTAGCACTTCTTTTCTGCAAAGTGTCTGAGAGAGCAGAGTGTTTTCCTCCGACTAACGCCTTTGAGGAGAACACTGCAGGTTGAATCACTTCAGTGATAATGAAACTTTCTTAAAATAATGCCTTTGTAATGGCTCTAATTACAAAGGAACCGTTTACAAAGGAAAATGCTATGTTTGAAAAATCTATTTTGAGTTTTTTTGTGATTCTACATGTAACAAGAAGGAGAGAGGAAACAATCATTTCAAACATTCCTTTCTTTTCCAGTGAGCGTAGATGGAAATTCTTGGAAGTACTTGGTTTAAGACAGCCTGAGTTTGGTCACTTTCTCGGGAGCAGCCTCAGTGGTGTTCAGTAGCCCTGGGAGGTTAACAGACTTCGGAGGGAAGGGAAAGTTCTCCTTTCTGGGTGGATGAGACCACAGGGCTTCACAACACAGACCCTGCTCCTGCGCCCGGGACTGTGGCTGAACTTTGGCCGCAGGTGGGAATCACAGGTGGAGTGTTCATTCAGCACGTGCTGGAACCTGTGTGCTCACCGGGAGCCGGGTCCAGCGGGGTGGGCTGTGGCCTGAGTGTGTCAAAGCTTCTGTGCCCCAGGGGGCAGTCACTTTCGCTTGCCTGCTGACCAGCCTGCAGGTCTCACTGTGGTTTATGAAAGGCTGAGATCGTCCTCACCCTGCATCCTTGTTCCCTCTCAGTTAATACAGTTTCATCTGGCTGAGCCTTAGGAGGTTGGCTGTGCAACGTGGCATACTCCCTCCAGGGGAGACCTGCAGTGTCCGAGCCTGGGTGCTCACACAATGTAGCTGCTGCATGATTTTATAAACAAAATGTTACCAAAATGTCTGAGGCTCCCACCACCCACTGTGTCTTGACAGGGTCAATAGTTCAACAACACAGGTCGGCCCATCGAGCACGGGCAGGAGGTGGAGGGTGAGCAGTTCTTACGGGGGAAGCATCCTAGAGCCAGGGACTCAATCCTTTATCCTGAAGAGTCTTTTTTTTTTTTCGTTTTTTTTTTTAAATCTTATCAGAACAACATTGGTTAATAACATTATATAAATTCCCGTGTCCAACTTTATGGGACCTCTGCACACTGTGCTGTGTGCTCACCACCCGAAGCCTGGTCTCCTTCCCTCACCTCATGCAATACTTGGCCCCTCTACCCTCTTCGTCCCCCCCCCCCACTCCTTCCTCCCTGGCATCCACCACTCTCTCGTCTCTACCTATGAGTCTGGTGTTTTGGTTTTGTGTGTGGACTTGTTGGTTTTTGTTTTATAGGGTTCTTGTCCTGTTCCACCTGACACTTCTCAGTTGGCATGACACTCTCACTCCATCTCTTACCTGCCCCTTAGAGATGGTGGTCTCTATCTTGTGCCCCCATCAGAGTGTGGTAGCGACACCTAAACATTGTATTGTTATTGCTGGCACAAGATTTAGAAACACCTGCTTTTAATAGATTAGTATTTACAGTATATATTTATTTGAAGTTGTTGAAATACAGTTTTGCCTTAGGTGTTGGGGAAATAAAAATGAGTGTATGCAGCTTATTTCTTTAAAAAAAATCACAACGATCAGCTACACGAATGTGTGCTTATGTTGTTTAACCATATCTAGTGTCATTGAGACGGTGACTCTCAAATCTGGAGGTCATTTTGATTGAAAAGTCAGTAACTTAACCCTCCTTTTCCCTAACACCTGACCATAAGGCAGTATTTCTGCTGTCCTGTGCACTCTTTTCCTCGATCTCCTGGAAAAATGCTAAGCCCTTCATCCTTTAGCTCAAAAATTATTGGGATACATTGCATTAATAGCTCCTGACTCAGAAATAATGTCTCATCGCTGACAGTGATGTATGACCGTATTTTTCAGCTGGGCATGCTTATAAAGATAAAAGAAGTATTAAACTCTTACAATACCTTCAAATAGGAGGTCGGAAGGAAATATTTGACCTGAGACTTATTGTCAATATCGATAGAGTGATACTATGGACAGTGCTCTGTAAATTTTAAAAAAATCACTTCTATGAATTCATTATCATGTTTAGATGGCTATACATTGAAAGTTTTTCAGCAGCACACCCCACAGTCCCTATTGTTGTAACACAGTATGGATAACATTGAAGTGAAAATAAGGCCACTACCTCAACTAAAATCTAGTACAGCGTAACTTCTTAAATGGGGTGAGAGACACACGTTTCCAGGGGTGTAGGAAGGTGAGTTCCTGGGGCTCCCCTGGCCTATCTCCTTGTGATCACTCCTTCTGCAGTAAGGGGCTCCCACCCCAAGGGCCAAGATGAAGAATTCTGTTTTGAGTATGATCCTACACAGGGTCATGGAGTTCACTCCGTGCACTCCGCCCCAGCCGTTCCTGCAGCACTACCTATCTACAGCTGCAGTTGTCTGCCCAGAGCACCCAGTATTGAAAACACCAGCCAGTTTTACCTGCAGGGGAGGTGTTCCCTTATCTCAACACCATTAATCCATTTTGATTTCTAGCAAGTTGCCCACAACCGGTTCCCAGCGTGCATGCCTTTACTAAAGTCCTGTGATTATTCCCACGGCATTTATTTCTGAAGACGTCAAAGGCAGGTTCCCATTTGGGGCAAATGTGGTTGTTCAGCCTGGAGCCTGTGATTGGTCTTCTATCCTTCCAATTGTGGCTGCAATCCTAGAGTTTAGGCAGAGTTGCTTGTTTTAGTCTTGTTTTCATCTTTAGATCATTTTGGTGGGGTTTTGTTTGTTTGTTTGTTTTGAGTCACTTAAAGGTCCCAACTAAAACAATCACTATTAGTGATTATGAGTACCTCAATACTAGTGGTGATTAGAGGTAGGAAAGATTGCTCTGGGGAAAATTCCCCAAAGTAATGTTTGATGTAGGGCTCAAAAGATGAGGAAAAACTGATCATGCTGTGTGAAGGAAGAACATTCAGTGATGGAGAGAGCCTGGTACCAAATATTGGAAGCTAAAAAAAAAATGTAATTGGGGGAAGGAGGTAAAAATAAATAACTTCATGTTATAAATGTGAGAGTGGAAAAGCAGATTGAGCATGTATTTTTAAAATTTTGATGCTGGCTTTTTAAAAATAGTATACACATTATACATGTAAAGTTGCTGAGTCCAGGTTAGACTGCAAAGGAGAGTAGTAGTCCTATTTTAGAGAAGAAACACTTAACTATGGCTTAATTAAAAGTATAATTGTTCATTGTTTTTGGCCTTTGCCTTGCTTTTAAGTTTTTAGTTATAAATTACAGATAACTAACTACATAAAATATACATACTCTAAAAATTGATACTACAAATCTCTAATTCCTATATACATGTTAACAAGAATGTTACTTTTTTCTAGGACATATAATAGCAAAAAGAAAATGATATTTAAGAATTTTTAATGATCATTTTTTGAGATCTGTTAATAGAATCTGTGGAAAATAAAATTAAGGCAAGAAACAAGTCATAAAATTACAAAATCTCTTTACAAAGGGATTTTTGGATAATTAAAAGAGACACTGAGGTAGTATTTCTGATCATTAAGATGCAGGAGAAAATTATATGATATACAATTAGATCAGTATTGATATATATGTCAATATATATCAACATATCTCTCTATATAAATGTACATATGAATATGTAAATATGTGTGTGTGTACCTATATATAAATTAAGGACCTAACATTTGATTGGGTCAGAACCACAGTGGTTTCTATGTTAATTAAATTAATGGGGTAAATTACAGAGCAGTATTCTATTGCTATTGTAGGTGAAAATTAGGTGTTTCAACCAATCACCTAAATGGAATTTTGACATTATGGCATAGGCAAAACATCTGGATTTTGATAGAATTTTGTTTGTTTTTACTATCTGCATGGTCTCCCTCAGTAGATAGTCACACTTGCTGGAGAATTTACTTTGTAGATTCCTTTTTGGTGTTTTATTTCCCAACTACTCTGGTTTTGACAAAGAGTAAGACCACTGAGGAGCCGTGAGTGGTTCTCCTTGTCAGGACTGCGATCCCAGATGCAACTGCCTGTTGCTCCTGAGGTCCTGGAATGGGGCCTGTTGGAATGGCAGTGTGTGGCGAGTATAAAATGCACACTGACTTTTGACGATTTTGTAGGAAGTTTTATATGTACATAGAAAAAATATATATGTGGTTGGAAAATACACGGCTACATCAAGGTCACTGACTTGGACATACTTGGAGGGAATACCAGGTTCATGGTAATAGGCTAGGGGTCTCCCCTCTCCATCTTGACTCTATGAGGAGGAGACGTGTGCTTATTTCAAAGGGCGGTGGCACTGCATCATGGCCATACAGGGAAGTCGTTTATGTATAATGCTGATGAGGAAAAACCATCAGTTCGGGGCTGGAGCGGCTGCATAGCATTTGCATGACGTTCCTGTGTCTGCACGGGGTTTGTGTGGGTTCCTCCTACATCCCGTGCAAGTGCACGTGGGGTGGACTGGTGTGTCTGCACAGTCCTAGGCAGAGCAAGGGTGGGTGGCCCTGCCAGGGAAGAGGACCGGTCCAGGGTGGGTCCTGCCTTTGGGTTGTGGTTTCAGGGGAACAGGCTGGAGCACCCAGGACCCCGAACGGTAATGAGCAGTGTGTGAAAGAAATTGCCTTTTTTAAAATTCAGCTTTCTTAAATGTATGTATAGCGTATGCTTATTTCAGTGTCTGCTATTAGAAGTGTTTGGGTCTTTATTTAGAAGGTTGGTTGTGTTTTTGTGACCAGGAATATCCCACAGGAACTTAACTCTGGTTCTATTAGCCCAGAGTAAAATTGGTTTCATTCTATGTCATTTCCCTTAAAGCTGCACTTTCTAAAAACCTGTCCACTGTGTTAAGTGAGGACTTACTGGATCGGCTAACAGCATTAGCTTGCTTTTGGTTACAAATGCTTTTTTCAGTGACAAGTTTATTTTAATTCAAATATATAGACTGATTTTCATGCTTTGAAGAAGAAAACCTTTTTTTTTTTTTTAATGCTGCTTATAACCATTATGGTTTCTCAGGGAATGGCCTAAGATTTCCCATGTTACCATGTTATAGAAAACTTTATTTTTTGAATAAACATGGTTCTGCAAGTATCATTAATCAAATGTATATGATGGCTTTCTAATATGCTTTGCCTGTTGACTTTCTTAGTAATTCTTTTACACCCCGCCGTGAAAATGGCCCATCAGACAATCTGTTGATGGCGTTCGTTGAGTTGGAATTGGTGTTGTAATCAATCTCACGTGCATTAAAGCGCAATGATCAGGAGGAGGAGGAGTTATGTAATGTGGGACGGTGCCGTGTGGCACACAGCTGGATTCGGGGTCCCAGTCCTCTGCGGTGAGAGCATCAGACGTACCCTGTGGACTGCTTGTCTAAGAACCGAACGGAGCACCCACAATTTCTGCATTGTCTTTTTGCATTCTGATTAGACGCTTCCCAAACAAGTCTCTGAAGGATGAACCTGTAGGCCCTGAATGGTTTAAACTTTATCATTCGTTGAGCGTGTTCAACCCCATGACTTAAACTGGATGACAGGGCCTCGCTCTGCACAGCGCTGTGTTCATTGAGCCTTGCCCATTTGGGGGCAAAACCCTCTATTTAGGTTCCATGCTAACTCGCCATTATCAAACCATTTAGGAGAGCAAGCCATGTAACCATGAGACACTCATATTTTAGGCAGCCATAGTATACTATTAAGCATGAAATAAGCAAGATAAGTACTGTCAGAGATGATTCTGAGATTTTTGTGCCACATGTGATATTCCTGAATCACTGGAGACTCTCAAGCTGCTATTGATTCAAAGGGGAAAAGGCCTTCTTCTCAAATGCACTTACTATTTTCTTTTCCCTTCGTATCTTTGTTACAAAAATGGATTATGAGCGCTTTATCTTGTTGCAGAGCAGACCAAGAAGAGCAATGTGATACAATCCTTTAGGAAGTGTGTATCTTATTGCACTAAATTTGCATATGACATCATTATTTCTTTCTTTCCTGCTCCCCATGTACTGCCACAGTGCTGAGGATTCAATAAATACCTTGATGGATTAATTCCTGGTCATAATATACACATCCATATTTCTCAGAAAATTGTGTTAGTTCCTTTTCTATGTAACACATCAGAAATTCTTTTCTAAAATGATACATGTTACTGTATTGGTTACATAATAACTTCAATTAATTCTAATGACATTAAGGGACCTTCTTATACAATTCACAACAAATTATTAGAATTAATCAGAGACTAGGGAAGAAAATACTTGTCTACAAGGTTCATTTCTCAGCTTTAAATGAAAAATATGCATACTGTGAATTTACTCATTTAACCAAACTTTTATGAGGATAATCACTACTTAGGATTTTGTATTTGCTTGTGACTTTCAATAGAAATTATTTGCCGTATAACAGTATTTACACAGAGCCCTCACAGTACCCTGTCTTCTGTCCATCTCCGACCCAAGCTGCCCCGACTTACTCATTTAACACTGCAACCTATAGCTTTTCATACTAATGGGTGTTTTCTTTTTTAGTAGGAAGGTAAGTTAAGACAAAGGTGTAGCCTAATTCCTTCCCTCTCACTGCACTTCGTGCACATGGTGGCCCACCCAAGGGTGCTTCTGGTTGTGTGACTTCATTTATTGAGTGAAACCTTATCCTGAGGCTGAAAGCATTTACACCACACGCAAGAGGCCATTTGTCAACATTGACCTTATATGTGGAACAGTTACAATTTGTTGATTCATGTGTCAAAACCCCATCATGAGGGAGTTAGCTAGGAATTTTTTTCTCATTTGATAATATTACTCTCTCAGAAAGAGTTATAGATGGATTTGATGTGTTCAAGGTTGAAAACAGTCCAAAATGCACCCAGAATATTTTGGGTGATTACCTTGGTTGAACTGAGTTACATATCACAGTTCAGGTGTCCTTGTAGATTGTCCATAAAGTTATAACTCTGAGCAATATCTTGTGTTCATTTATTTTATTGCTAACATAAGTAAGGTACATACAAGCTTTATAAAACAAAATCTCTCTGTATGATACATTACTTTATAAGATCTATGTATAAATAAGCAGTAGATGATGATGAAAGCTTTTATTTAAGAAACTTGAGCATAAATACATTATTAATGACAATATGGAGTTGATTATAAATGAAGTGCCAGAGTTTTGTAAACACAAGTTATAAGATACAGCTCGAATTATGGGAGGCAGGAAAAGTATAAAACACGTTAGGAAAGCTGCATCAGGAAATCTTTCAGTGGGATCAACGGAAAATTCCTCAATGCAGCAGACAATGGACATCCCTCTACTTATTAGAACATCCTTATTTAAATTCCAGAAGGTATACCAAAGTTATTAGGGTTTGTGGATTTCATAGCAGTACTTACAATCACAGAAAATAGAGGTGTTAAAAGAAAACACAACACAAACACTTCTGATGGAAAACAACGTATAGAAGTAACACACTCGAGCACAAGAGACGTGACTGGGAAAGTACGTTGAAGAGAAGAGGTGAACTTTACAGAAGACGTGCGTGTTTGTAATGGGTTCATCTGCAGGAAAGCACCCAGTGGGGCAGAAATTAGTCATTGCAACAAAGCTGGCATGAGTGTATTTAGGCGCCAAAAACATTCTTGATCTAATTCCCCCCACCAAGACTTCTATCAACCTTAAAAATTTCTCCCCTTGT
Source organism: Tonatia bakeri (assembly GCA_004024845.1). Lineage (NCBI taxonomy): Eukaryota > Metazoa > Chordata > Mammalia > Chiroptera > Phyllostomidae > Tonatia > Tonatia bakeri. The sequence goes on from PVIA01003825.1 coordinate 118,552, forward strand.
ATGTATCTGCGTGTGTGTGTATGTGTGCACGCGTGTGTGCAGGTGCCTATATTGCTTTGAATGTTGCTGTGGGACCATGGAAATTACCATGAGACCTGAAATTGTGCACAGTGATCTTATTAATCGATGGGAAAAATTGCGTTTCTTCCATGACCTTCGTGAACTTTGGTCTAAAAATTAAACACCCACTTACTATCGTTTTTACATGCACAGGCAAATGAAAAAGAGTAAAACTAATATTTATTTGGTGCACTGTAATTTGACACATTGGAAACACTGAGAATTAATTTGCTTTTCTTTTAACCAATGGACCACAGTGAATATTGACTATTACTGTAACAGTGACACTGTCTCTCCCACGAGGGAGCTGGTGACATCTGTGGTTGGTGTGGATCAGAGGAGTATCTGTGACCCACCGCCTGTTCCAGAGGCGCGGCCCCTTCTGCAGGTCTCACGCTGTGGGAGTCAGGATCCTGGGAGGAGGGTGCATTCGGCTGCAGCGTACACAGGTGCGAGTTCTGTTTTACCTGGGGTGTAGAATGCTTCGGCTGCCCTGGAAGTCTGCGTGTTCTCTCTCACCTGGATGTGACCTAAAAGTCAGCCTAACTGTTTCAAGAGGAAACAAGAGACATTTCTGAAGCAAATTTTGAAATGTTAACATTGCATGAGATATTACATGATAATTCTAGGACTTTTTTAAAATAACAGTCTGAAGATCTTTTATTCTTTTATTCCCAAGAGACCTTTTGTAGGAGGATGAGGGAAGCTGAGGACAGGATGCCAGGCATTGCTTCACCCTCCCAGTCGTGAAAGCCGCACATTTTTATTTATTCTGATACAACGGACCTGTATGATTACGTACATTTACTGTGTCAGTGCCTGGTTTAGTTCACTTACTGCACTATGATACCATCATAGTGATGGCTGGTACCTCGATCTCACCATGTGACCGTCATTTCTGTGGGGGAACAACGAAGTCCGTCAGTGCCTTTGCAGACTGTGACACAGCACTGGTTATAATCGGGGTGCCGTGCAAGCTTGAGCCTTAGGCAGCATCTCCCCAGCCCCAGAAACAACTGTTCTACTCAGTTTCTACCAGTTTAGCTTGAAAAATCACAGATTTCGCTACAACTTTATATTTAAATGACCATATAAAATAATTAGAATACAAACTGGCAGGATTTTGTAACTATTTTTATTACCCTTAAATTATTAACCATGTCCCTTATGTTGTCGGAGACCCCCAAAGGGAGAGCATCTAGACTCTTCACCCTGACAGTCGCTATGTACTGCACCTGCCCTCCTCCCACCCCACTAACAGCACAGACTTTCTGACCTGCTGCAGGAGTGCACGGCCCCTCCTGGACAGACCTGTCCTTGCACAGGTGGGGATGTGTGGAGGCAAACTGGAACAGACAGAAGGGACCCTGTGTTCTCAGATAGCCCAGGGCAGTGAAACCATTTCTGCCAGGTCTGTAATCTGGCCAGCACACTTCCACACCCACAGCTATTATTTGACTTAATTCTCACAAAAATGGCCGTCCAAAGCTGGCTACCAGGAATTATTATTAAGGTCATTTTACAAAACAAACCGACTAGCCATAAATGAGTTGAATATCTTCCTGAGGTGACATAGCCCTGAAAGGAGCCCACTGCTCCTCACCTGGAGCCAAGGGGGGCCTGTTACCTGCCCATGGCCTTTGTGACTGGAGAGGAAACGGCTTCCACGTGTGTGTGGATATTGCAACCTCATTCCCAGAAACAGCTCGGTAAAGCTTTGAGCAATGCCCTGTGTTCAGTCCATGGCAACCTTGATCTCTGCCCAAAGGTGTGTGGTGTTTATGCCAATCTGCCAAATATGACTTTCTGGAACGATTAATTCAGGGCCGAGCAGGAAGTGCCCTGGACCCCGACATGGAATTAAATGGCCCGTGGCTGCCTCCCAGAGCGCGCACTGTGGTGCCCTCGGGTCCTGCGCACATCATGACCGCTTTGCCTGCAGAGTGGTCCAGGTGGGCTCAGAGCTCAGCCCCCGGGTTTCCCTTCATCTCAGCGGCTGTCCCACCTGTATGGTCCTGACTTCATTAGTTGGTCGCCTTCTCCAAAGGGTTTCTAAACTTTTCAAACAAGTTTTTATTATGTCCTGTACGCATATTCACACTTCCCTTACTACCAAAACATCTGTTATTTAGGCAAGGAAGTTAAAGACACAGCAACACAATTTGCATACATGTACAAATAAGTTCAATGTTAAGCAAGTTCGAAGGATTTTTATTATTTAAGGGTTTTGACTTCTCTCTATGCCATCCTAAAATAAGACGCTTACTATAGAAGTGATGGTGGTATTTTTAAAACAGCCATAACTGGTGTAGAGCAACATACCTGTGATTTCTTCTGTGAATCTTTCATGCCTAACTTCCCCGCGTACAAGGTTTAAAGATGGCCAACATTTTCATGCAGAAAATTGCATGTCCACAGCAAATTTGATGGGGTAAATAAATCATAAAAATACTTTTGAATATTAGTGTCAAATAGGGTACATCAAGAGTGGTAAATTTAATGGGGTAAAGCACTTGCAGAGATATTTGTGGGATGAAAACATTAATATTCAGAATGCTGCTGATGTAATATCTCATGAAGGCTTTTTTTCCTCAAACACAAGCAATCAATTTTCCCTTTGTCTTTTATGGTTACACAATATCAGATAACTTACTTTTTTCTTTAAATAGCAATTAATTTTGAATAATTCTATGATTTGTTTCATTTTTATAAAATAAATTATTGAATCACCATTTAAAAATTACCTTACTATAATTTCACTGAAGCTTAAGCTTAGAGAATTGTAATTTATGAAGAAGTCCAGTGGGATCATATAAACTTAACAGCCTGAGATTCTACTTGGAGTTATTGGTATGTAACAAGCAATTTGTTCAAGGTGAAACTCCTTCCACACACACGTGGTTTGCATATTTCCTCAAGTCGCACAGGAAATCCGCTCACCGATCTGATGAGCTTGCCAGCAGCGCCCACCCAGAAAACTGACATTTACACGGGTAAGGTTAAATAAAACGTGTATAATGAATCAAAGAAATGTACTGTAGGTTTCCTTATCTTCACTGACAAGTTAAAACTTTGTATAATGATCAGATCAAGAACAATATCTATTCTTGTGATTTGTCTGTATATTGGGCCTGACAATTCGAGTTCAGTGTGACAAGCTGAAATAACCTTTACATAGGAGATAGGCTTTTAGACAATGAGATTATTCTGGGTTATGATCTCAAGAAGTGTGCTTCACTGCTCCTGGCACCACCGTTTCTTTGCCAGAGAAATCCACCTGACGTTTGCTGTGTGATAGTGTGGGACCCAGCGGGTAAGGTGTGTTAGAAAACATGTACAAACAATTGCTATTCAAAGGGAAAACAATTCATTTATTCTTTTTTTTTAAGATTTTATTTATTTTTTAGAGAGGGAAGGGGGGGGGAGAGAGAGAGAGAGAGAGAGAGAAACATCAGTGTGCGGTTGCTAGGGGACATGGCCTGCAACCTAGGCATGTTCCCTGACTGGGAATCGAACCTGCGATGCCTGGTTCACAGCCCGTACTCAATCCACTGAGCTACACCAGCCAGGGCCAATTCATTTATTCTTGATACAGTTCTAAGTAATTTCTATTTTAAAGGATAACATGTATGACTTGTTCAGATTTGTATACATTTAAACATGGTTAATAAATTAGGGAAGACCACAGCATGATTAATGGCCCTCCTTGGTGATTTTTAAAGAATTTCTACAGAATTTTTTTTTTTTAATAGAATATCTTGACTCCCAGAGATGCCCCATCTTGGGTTGTAGCTCTGGACCCAGGCTCACGTTTCTGCAAACACATTTCTGCAGAACTGTTACTGAATCTCTTTAAGGCACTGGGAATTTTAAGAGGTCTTTGTTCTTCATCCATTTATACGTAGGGTTTGCATTTTTCTCTTTCGACTCACTGGATTCCTCTGTGGAGAACAAATATAAACAATTTTATGTGTTCCTCATTTTCCTTTAAAAATAATTAACATTTTACTGTAATGTTCCTTCTCGTTGTTTTGTCTTTTGGGGGGGTTTTAATTGCCTGACAGAAGTTTCTGGATTTAATACACTGGGTTTTGAAGTTAGACTAGGTTCCAGGATGTTTCCTATGGCATGTTTGTCCCCCCTTATCAGCTGTCACACCCGACTTCTGCCCTCCACCTGAGCTCTAGTGACTGTGGGAGAGAGTCACTTGGCTGCACAGAAATCAGGTGTGAGCACTGTGCCCCCACGTGCGACTCAGCGATGGTGTAAGTTCATTTGTTTCACTCCACTAGCGCGAAGCATTCTAACTGGACTAGTTCTCGCTCAGTTACAGTCCAGGTTAGCAGAAAGATTCATATGGCATGTCAAAGTTTTGAAAATATTAAGTCTGTTCACACAAAATCGGCATCTATTGTATAAAGGGAAAAGGTGTTCTTCCTTTTGTCAGGGGGTGTAGCATTTCCTGGGCAGCAGGATACATGACCTCATATGTGGGCAGAACACGTTGTGGGCACTTCGCTGTGTCACAGTGCTCCAAGAAATAGCAGAAAAGCAAGGATGACAAAGAGTCCTCTCCCTTCAATGGTGCCTGTAATCTTCAGCAATAGTACTACTCTTATCGTATATCTCTTCAGATGTCAGCCTGTCCGGCTTCTCAGACTTGTCCTCATAAATCCACCCCTGTATTCTTCAAGGAATTTTTGAACTCCGCAGGTGATTTTGCTTAATTGTTTTAATATCAGAAGAAACTAATTTCCTAATGACATATTTCTCTAAACACATAAAAAAGACCTGCATTCTACAGCTTAATTATAGCCAAAAGAGCATAATTTTTCCCGGAGGGAATTTGGTAAAATCTTCTAAGATGATATCGATGGTTTGCAGGATGGGTAGGTTTGGGTGGGATGTGAGGTGGCAGTTAAAATGTGGTCTCAGTGTAGGAGATGTTATCGATTCTTGTCCTGAGGATTGGCATTTTGATACATATTCAATAATTCTCAATGATTAGAGTTAGAAGGAAACATATCTTTAAAGAATAGTTGAAGTATACAGTAATACAATGGTATGTTGGGATGATGAAGAAATTGTAAGATGGTACATTTTTAAAAAGTCTTACATGATGGTTATAAACTTGTTTCACTAGGAAAAATAATAGCATATAAGATGGTGAAAATTGCATAGACACAACTCTATTTTTTTGAGACATTAGGGGTTCTTTAATGAATTATCTCCCCAAAATACTTTTTTTTTTTTTTTTGCCATAATCATCCAGTAGTTGGGAATGAATTGAATGGGGTCAGTCTGCCAGGGTTTGTGTCCTCTGGTCCCCCCTGGGTGTAGTACTAGATACATCTGGTTTTCATCCCTGTACCACAAGTTTCTCATCTGTAAAGTGGGGATTCCTTTATGTTGCAGAGAGACTGGGAAAATTAAACATGGAAACGTACATGTGAAATATGAAATATTACAAGGTGTGAGCTCACGTAATCTCTGCTGATCTTTTTTTATTACTCATGCAGGTCACTGTGGGGAACACAAAACTGAAAACAGTCTAGCAACAGCAGAAACCATTGCTCATTTCCAAAGAGAAAAATGGTTCGTTTATGAATTACACAAGGGAGTAAATAGAACAAAGTCGGTGACAGAAATCTGAAATGCACTGGGCATCACAGGAGTTTAGAGGTGACTGGAGGCCCTCAGGTTAGACCTTCACTGACTTATTTCCAGTCTGGGTATTTGATATTGGTGGATGTGGTTGTTTTTGTGATTCGTAATTTTCATTAAATTAAACTTTAATTAAAAAGTTTCTGCCTGGAGACAGTTGCTTTGAAATCTTAGGCAAGGCTCAGTAGGGCTGTTTGCCTGTTGGTGACAATATTAAATGTCAGGCTGAAAAATGTCAGCTCAGCCGAGAGATAATCATATACTTTACCATCTCTTAATGGAGAGATGTATTTCAGTATAAATTTAATATAATCTGAAGAAAGCCATGTCTCATAGAGGATTAATCTCATTTACATATGCTAATATATATATACATAATACACACTTACCAGTACTAGTTCAATAATGCCAATATTATAAATATAACTGTATGAATCATTCTCAATTCCTAGGAGGCTTACATGAAACATAGGTCTTAGTTGTATTTCTGAAAGCACTGTCGGAGATTGGAGCAGCATGCTTATTTGGGACTTGACTCTGACAAGCAGGAATGAGGAAGCAGTGAAGGGGAAGTACAGATGGACAGACAGACAAGAGTATGTTATCAGTAGCATTGCCATGGGCAACTGAGCCTGGATTTGCAGGGACCACTGGGGAGTATCCAGAAGACTCTGTCCCTCGGCTGCCTTGCTGATGCACCACCAGCTCCTGCCCCCACTGGTAGAGGGTTGCCCAGTGTTCTGGACAACTGCTCACTCCTCTCACACGCCATGCGGGGCCAGGCAGCCAGAATTTTCGACTCTGAAGTCGACTCTCTACCAGCAATATGAAAGACCTTGGAAGGGCAGCTGTGGTGGGGTGCCCTCAGCTCGAGGGTCAGTGTGCGTGAAATCATCCAGTCTGGTTCTCTCCAGAATCACAGCTGGGCCAGGGGAGGGAGGGGAGGCAGCAACAACACCTTTCTGTCTGCATCCAGTCCACCCAGTAGGTCTCCTTAGGCACCAGCTCTGCACAGTGGCCATCAGCCACAGGATCTTCAAAAGATTTCTTACAGGAAGCAAGTGGGACCCGAGTTCCTGGTGCTGCATCTGATTCCAGTGCCGTAATCAACACTCACTCCTCTTTTCCATCTCCCATGCTCGATTTCCCTCCCTCCTGGCCAGCATATCAGCTTGCTAGGGGCAGGTGAGGGCCAGAATTTCATCTCAGGGGGACCTGATCGCCTGTCACATCCTGGATGCTGTGGTCTCCTATCCAATGGGCATAGATGCACCAGGGCAGGCCAGGGGCTTCTCCATGTCCTGGCTGCTTGAACCCTCTGGCAGCAACAAGCCTCGCTGCTCCGATAACCAGGCCAGTTACTGCCAGCAGCGCTGTCTGAGTGGATGGCAGGTTAAGAATTCCAGAATGTGTATGGGGCCCATCTGCCCTCTTTGTCCTCATCACCGTGCTGATTCCTTTTGTGGGCCCATTGCACACATGCTGGCATGGCCGAGGACAGGGACTGGCTGAGGGGTCCCAACTGATCTCATCACCAAGGACGTGGAGCCACCTCAGTGAAGATCCTTTCTGGTGAGTGTTGACGTGAATCACACAGGTTCTCACACTCTGTCATCTGCCCCAAATGCCCACTCTTGTATTTCCTCCACCAATCTCCTTATTGAGCATCTTAATCTTGCTTTTTTACGAACCATGAACAAACCACCAAGACATTTGCCACTGCTTAGGAGTTCATGCGTCCTTCCCTCTGCCTAATCCCGCCTCTTTACACGACAGCTTATCATACCTCCCTGCACCCCGAAGCCCACTGACTGCGAGACTTTCCTCTTTGTTGCCTTGAATCCCACCTAAGCGGGTCTGTAGCAGCAGCGCTTCTACATGACATGTGCTTTCAGCGCACAAACACACTAGACTCTGATCTGAGTTGTTTTCTTCTCACAGGATGCTCGCCCTAGGGAACCTCTTTAGTGCCATTGGTCGAGCTGAGGAAGCCCTATTGCTCCAAGAAGAGGCTTGCAGCTCTCTGATCCCCATTCACAGAACTTACTGATGTGCTCGGATCTGTGTGGGCCCGACCACTGACATACATCCCCATTACAGGGGGGGTAGGCACCGTGTGACTGATCTTATGAGGGCTGAGGGCACCCCTCAGGACGGGCAGCTCGGACAGCGTAGTCACTGGTGTCCCTCGGTCAGAGGCATGGTGACCGAGGTGCGTTTCTGTGCTGTAAACAGCATGGCCTTGCTCTGGAGCCCTGGGGGTCGGCGCTCTGACCCGCCCATGGAAGCTTGCCAAACGCTCCTCATGGCAGCTTTGGTGTCCAGACACTGATGGAATCATTGGCTCTTCTAGGTCATGTAGCTTGGATTTTAGGGCTTTGCAGCAGTGTCTGGACCAGAGTTTTCTCCTGCTCTGGGCCTCACTGGACCCTTGGGAGCCTTCGGAGCTTTCCAGCAAAGGGGTCAGAGCAGCGTTTGCAAGAGTGACACATGCCGCCACTAGAAAGTCCAGGCCCATCGAGTGCTGGAGCTTTCGTTTCATAGCAGGGAGCTCAGGGTGTAGTAATTGGCCCTTGGCATTGGAGGTGCTGTCCTGGGTTGTCCCAGATCATTGAACTCCCCAAAATGTCACTAGCATGATGGGCCTCTGAATGTCTTTAGGTTTTTGTTTCCATCCCACAGAACACCCTATGTTGTCCCTCTACCCTAGTCCGATGACAATACACTGACTGAGTCTGCATGACGTTTCACGGAATAAAATATCAAGTCTTCACAGATTGTTTTTGAGAGAAAAGGAGTTCATGGAATACTGAGGCGAGACTGTGTGTGTACTGCTATGCTTCCCACATAAAAGTGGGCCTCTTTCTGATGAGGATGGGAAGGCGTGTGTGCATCAGATCGGTGGCCACACGCTGAGTTCCAGGGACAGTGCTGCTCTGGCTCAGCGTCTACAACACTGGCAGCAGAGGAGCTTATAACAAGGGCTTCCGCTGGGCTGAATTTTTGTTCATGCACTTGTTGACTGACACTATCTACCTGGTTTATGAAGGAGCGATAAATGTGAAATCAAAAGGCATCTGTTGGTACAATGTGTGCATGATTTAAGTCTGAGGATGTTGCTGCACTTTTCAAATCTACCTGGGATGCAGTGTTGCTTTTGATTCACTAATTAGGCTGAAGGTGGCTATGCTTTCGATGTGAACCTTTAATCCAGGGTCAGTATATCCACTGGGGGTGGTGACAGCGGCCATATATATCCATCCTGATTTCCACTGGGGGACATGGGGTTCATTGAGACCCACTGAACCCAGGGTAAGACAGAAGACTTGGGCTACTATTCCAGTTACCATCTGGATTCCATCAGACCCCACTCTACCCAGGAAGTCGTGGTGGCTTTTTAGGGGTGGGAGGACCCCCTAAGGAATTAGTGCTCTATTACTCTGTAACAAATTTTCACAGACACTGAGCTGCTTACAAAATCATACATGGGTTACGTCACCATTGTCTCGGTTAGAAGTCCAGGCAGGACGTGACCGTTTTCTCCGCCCTGCACTTCATAAGGCGGAGTGGAAGGCACTGTTCAGGCTGTGCTGTCACCCAAGGCTGGATGTGTCTTCTCTGAAACTCACTTGTTGCTGGCAGAATCCATTTTGGGGTGTCCGTACAGGTGAGGTCTGTCTTCCTGCTCACAGTCACCTGCAGCTCCTTGAGGACAGCTGCAGGTCCTCACGACATGACTTCTCATGGGCTCTCTCATTCCTCCCAATCCCGCAGCAGAGTGTCAGATTTCCCAAATGTCTTGTTTCAGGAAGGGCCCAGTCCTTCCAGGGCTCACCTGATTGGACCAGGCCCACTCCGGAAAATCACCTTAGTGATTGATAGGTTTTGGGAATCTCAACTATGCCTAAGATTTCTTTACCCTGTTATATGACATCACCCAGTTATGAGAGAGACATTCACATGTCCAGTCCTGTGTATGTTCAGGAGGAGGGAGTTACATGGGGCACAAGTCTTGGAGACTACCTTCAAATTCTCTGCCTGTCACACCCAGTATTGTTATTGGCTCAGACACTGCATTGTGCCATCTTCTGAAATCTTTGGGTGGGATTTCCCTTGCTCTGAAGCACAGTGGCTCCAAGAAGTGGCTGCGGCTCCTCCTGCATTCCTGCTCCCCTTGGAAAGAGCGGTTCCATGGGGGCATCTTCCACCGGCTGCACAGGGAAGTCAGACACGGTTTGGTGATGAGAGTCTCTCTTTCCCTAGCATGTTTCTGTGCAGCTGACACAGTGGAAAACTTTTGTTTGTGTGTGGGAGGGATTCATACTATTAGCATGGCACAAAGCATGTTCCCGGTATGTTCAACTCCCAGATGAATGAACAGAAGGTGCAGTTGTTGTCTGGAAGTCAGGGTGTGTGTACATGAATTCACACTCATACCTACACCTGTCACTAGCTAGGTGACAGCAAGGTGTTTTTCTAACGCAGTTCAGTTCTCCATGTGCAAAACGAAGCGGGCTCTTCCCGTTCCAACCTTCGCCAGTCCCTACGTGGCAGGCACTTTAACGTCTTCTTGGTGCCCTGTGCGCACGCTCTGCGGCTCTCCCTCCAGCAGGAGGCGGGCAGGGGGTTTCCACTTGCCCTGCAGGAGTGGACTTACAGTTGCGGAGCTCCAAGCCCATCAGGCAGGCATTTCTGTTGGAGGACAACTTTCTTATTTTAGCAGATCCAGAAAATAGGCAGCTGCAACATGTGTAACTACAGTGTACATAGTTCCAGGTGGAATGGGCTCTAAAACACTGCACAAAACATAAGCCCTGACCACCGCAATGGTGAAGAATTGTGTATCCCACGTCTCTGTGGGCCCAGGCTCCTGGGCAACCCGGAGTGGAGGAGGGCAGACATAGTCACAGGATAAAAGTTCCCTGACAACTGCGGGTATCCACTTTACTGGGCCACAGAAATCCTTCCACAGCATGTCCCCGTGTACCGTGGAGATGCACAAGACGAAAGGTGCACAGTAATGTTTAAATGTGCAGTCATTTACGACTAAGAAAATCGGCCCTTAGAGGTCCAGATCTCAGAGCGAGTGTTCTCAACTGCGCAGCCGTGGCTCCTCCCCCGGTGATTTTCGGAGCGGACCTAATGCAACACAGGTTTGCTTTAGGGTCAATTTGCTTTGCTTAGTTCCCCCAGGACGGTGCTTCCCGGGTCCCGTGGCAATCACCCGGAAACGTCGCAAGTGGTTCTAGGAAAACTCACCTCCCGCTCAATATGGGAAAACAACAAGCAACAGACAAAGATTCCTAACTTTTATGGTTCATAGTGCTACCTCACCGATAAAAATACACAACATTTTTCACACCTCTGATAAATAGAATTTTAAGTACTATTCAGTTCAAGCTACTCTCTACCGCACACTACAATGATGCCAATGATCTTTTCCCCAAGCTGCAGAGTTTGGGGATAATTTAACAACGTAGCTCTAAAGCTCCAGTGGGAGGAAGTGGGAGAGACGGTGTCCTTTCCCCATCGTGCTGTCGCCTTTAAGTAAAGACCTACGGTAATTCGTGTTATCATTTTTAGTATGTTCACTTTTATTTTCCTCTAAGCCCTCTGGCTTGAAGTTTCTTACATCAAATGGTATAATATTCTTTTCGACCAAGTTCTGATGATGGTTACTTTTCCTTGAAATACTTATCACACTTCAATTTTATCAGCCTGGTCACCAGTATCACGAGGCTATGTTCAGAATCGCCTTCTAAATTACACATTTTCTACTCAATGCCCTTCTGTGGTGTCGATTCCTGGCCTGTCTGATCCCTATGGGGCTGGCTTTATGTCTGACTTAGGTTCGTTCTTAAGCAGTGCCCTCACCCGGGGCGCCTTCCGGTCTCAGCTGACCTCGTTGCCTGCTCTGCTCTAGTAAGTACTTTTGCTAACGGTTGTTCAGCCTCCTTTGTGGTTTCTCTTACATTCTGAAAATTCCAAAATGATGTTCTGTTGAGCCAAGTGAATAGCTACTCCCCATTGATTTGGCAATATGTCTGTTTAGGATGCAGTAGATTTTTCATTTTCTCTGCTCACATCTGAGATTTGGGGGAAGGATACCTTTCAAATTTCTCCATTGAGAGTTACAAACTCAATCGGGCTGTTAAGCGCAATTGCATCATCTTTGGTTTGGGCGCATCTCTCCTGCCACCTCTAGGAGCATCCTGCAGCCACGCACAATGCTGCTGGCCTTCAGGTGGAGGGGCGGGAGCCGGTTAGTGCTGGCTGAGAAGGGAAGCCGCCTTCTGGTGAGTCAGCGCGTGTACTGTAATAACAGGATGGGATTTAACCTGGAAGGGGCTATTTTCTGGTATTTGTCACTAAGCAGTTTAACTTCCTCTGGCACTTTTTTTTTCAATAAACAGTCTATCACCTACCTTGATGGCCATTGGGAAGGTGCACCTGGTGGTTGGACATTGCCTACCCAGACTAGCTACTCTGGGAATGGTTGGCTTCCTGCTCTGTCTCAGGCTGTCCACTTGGGAAGAGTGGCTCGCTGACATGGCTGTGGGCCCATTCCAGTAGAGGAGAGTTCCACATGTGACCCGAGTCCCAGTGGAGAACAGTCTGAACAGGCTGCTTCTGCATTTACATTGGTTGAGTGTCTAGCCACCACCTTTTTAGACTCAATGGCTGGAGACTGAGGCTCAGTCCAATGTGCATTTACGGCCTTCGTCCCTCCGCCTTTTGCCCCCAGTCCTGACAGGATTTTGAGATTACAGTGCTCCCTGCGGAGAACTGGTTGACCTTCCTGCCCGCAGGCTGCCATTAGACCCCCCTTACAGACTCTGCACCGGGGCAGGCGTGTCAGATTCAGTGCCCATGAGAGCTCATGCGACATGTTCAGTCACTCCCGTGGGCAGACTCCAGTTGTGTTACCATGAAAGATGGCGTCCCGTTTTCAATGAAGGAGGGGTGCAAGAGCGACAGTCGGGATGAAGCGTGGGCGTGAGGGGTCTCACGTGAAGCTGTTTGCATAGCATTCTGAGTGTGATGTTTAGGCTGTATGTCTCTGTGGCTACGAGTATACAATCAGAGCTTGCATATCGAGTCACCTCTCGGAGTGACCACTTGTCCTGTATTGCTCCGGGTTGTGCAGATCCAGCTCTCACAGTGAAGTGACTGGAAATGTCCTTACTTATCCACATAGAACTGATCTCCGTGGATCGGAGCAGCCTCAGGGGTGATGCCTGCACAGACCCAGCCTTGGGGCTGAGCTACTGCTTACTTTTTCCTCTCTGGCACTTGAAATAATGGTCATTGCTTATGTCCCCTTCAAAGGATTGCTACTTGAATCTTTAAAAACTATATTTAGCTTTCCCTCCTGTCTCTCACTTTTCTCTGGCCATACAGACCTCTAACAAGGCACATGCTGGCTGTAATTAAGCAGTGCGTTTTTGATTTACGTGTCAACATTCATCTCTTTGACACATCACTAGTACATCGCAAATGCACTTTTATTTTATTGGGCATATAAACCCACATCTGTGAATACATGCCACTCAACACCTATGGAAGACCTTACACTGGGGTTTCTTATTGTGAGATATCATTATCACTGATTCTTCTGTTCTGCTGCATTGCTGACTATTCAATTTTGCTTAAAATTCTGTCCACTGACTTCTCTCTCATGCCTGTAGAACTACGCACGCAACCGGATCTCCATCCATAACCACCCTCTCGTTTTCACTGCGTAATGGGCCGCAGTCAGTGTTTGCTACGAAAAGCCTCTCATTACCTACTTTGCTCTGGCCCTTTTATACTTTTTTTATTTGCTCGGTTTTATAGTCTAGTTGCTCTTTTTTCATCAAGTGGCTTATAACGCATTCTTCCGACGACAAGAGTTCATCATCTGAACCATCTATGACTTCAGTTCCTAATGACCTTCCACCACTACATGCTTCTCATAGATTCCTTTTTGGAGTAGCTGATTGAAACATGCATTCAACATAATGCCTGTTTTTTGCTAAACCAACAGGGTCTGAAACCATGCCCCCTACTGATTTCATTATTACTCCAGAGCTATCATGTAAAAAAAGTGGCATTTGTGGACAATGGCTGTGACAGAAATGTGAGGAATAAACAGTTTTAAAAGCACATTTCGCAGCCATTATGCCATTTCTCTTCTCCCATGTAGCAGACAGGGCACTGCTCACCAGAACGTGTTTCAAAGCCATGGCGGGCTTTTGACACGGGGAGGAGTGTGTACACTCTTTCCTGCTTTCCATACTTCACTTGGAAAGCTGATGCCTCTAGTGTGAGTGAGATCACTTGTCCTTTAAATGTAAATATTTGCATTTCATTGAGATGGTCCAATGTGTTAATGCTGTGCCTTCCTCGTAGGAAAGCATGTAAGTCATTATTGCCAAATATCTGTTTAACCACGTCATGCCTTTTAAGATAATAGGCTTTTTTTCACTATAAAATTTCCTTTTTGGGGTAAGACTTATTTATTACCCATGCATGGATGTCATGGGTTGTGTTCATTTAGATTTACACTTTAGGTTTGCCTTAATTATATAGAACTGAAATCACTAATTGGATTTTTAATACACTTTTGGGTCAAGATCCATTTTAAGATTTGAATTCTTAATTTTTTCTGGAGCACACATTTATTAGTCATTGTTAAAGCCATGTTAAGAAGAGGTTCAGTGTCCCCCCGCTAGAGATTTAGAAGAGTGTAGTCCATTGGCTCAATGAAGTCAGTATAAACTTTTTCATGTGCCAGTTACCCCAACTTTATTCTAAATCAGTTCTGTAAACTAAATAACCTTTTAACAATTTCAAACAGTGGCTTAATAGAATCATAGCTAACCTTGACAATGATATGAAGAAGGTGAACCATTAATACCTAAGGCGAAGCATTAATAACTATTGAGTTTTAATTTTTGCCTCAGTGCACATTGTTTTTCAAACCTATTTAATCAGAACAAGGTGAGCTTTCTTGTTTGTATGAGACTTGAAACACTTCCATTACCCCAGTTTTCTAGGTGGTGTGTGCCTAGCCCAGCTCATGGGACCAGTGTGTCGGATGGAGCACCACTGCCTACTGCTCCTTACAAGCCCTGGGACGGTTCTGCAGTTCTCTGGGGTGGAGCAATACCAGTGTCCCTACCGCTGTAGGCAGAAACTCTTGCAAGGCCTGACATGTGAAGACAGATTGCTAACGTCTTCCATCTTACTAGAATCACTCAAACAGACACAGGCTTTTAAAATGGAAACTCTTCCTCCTTTCTTCCATGCTGACAAATGCACACCCCTTTCACAGTGTAGTTGAACAACACACCGAACAGACTGCAGGTGAGCGGCATCAGTATCCCCATGTATTCTTTGCTGCTGGGTTGCTGGCGTGCAGTCAGTCAGCACAAGGAGGAAGGCTCATGGGAGGTGTTTGGTCAGCAAGGACGGATTGAGAGGCTTCCATGTAAACAACGCTGAGCCAGCACCATGGTTGGGGCGGGGGGCGGGGGGGAGATTTCTGGGGAGCCCCAGGCTGGGGCTCTGGTCCCGGAGACGCAGACGATGGATGATTCAGTGTTGCAGCAACATGCCTCCTGCTATAAAACAGTACTTATTCTTTTTCTTCCTCCAGATTGGGCTGCATCAAAATAAATCGAAGATCATCATTTCCTTTTCGATTGCATCACTGTATGTGATCACCCCTTTGTATACCCAGGGCACTGTCAGTCTGTTCCCAAGTCTTCCTTCACTCCATAAAGCCCGGGGCGTTACATGCAAATTCCTCCCTCCAGTTTCAACTTCCAACAGAAGACAACTTCACTTTGTATTTTCAACATTATAACTCATTACTCTATAATGATGAAATTACTATCAATACTCGAATATTCCCTTTATTCTCTGTCTACTTTGTCCTAGGCTTTTACGATATCAGATGAAACAAAGGAATGTCCAGGCAGTCCTTGGTTTGCAAGGCACGGCAAAACTCGGGAATTTCAGAACCATGTCCTATCTTTGCACTTTATTTCAAAATGTCTGATGTCTAGGAGAGTTGCAAACAAAGTGGAGTTCTTATATGCCATTTCCGTAGCTTGTCTTGGTGGTTCTCATAACCACGGTGCGCTTATCAAAGCTAAGAAGCTAAAGAGGGTATGATATTAATGAAACTACCTGATGTGACTCTGATGCCCTTTTTCCGTTCCAAGACCTGGTCCAGGATATGACACTGCATTGCACTGCAATCACTAGCCTTAGTCTCTTCCACTCTGTGAGAGATTCTTGGTCTCTTCTTGTCTTTCATGATCGTCACACTTGAAGACGGGTGGTTGGACATTTTTTCTCTCGCCCCTCACTTTGTCTTTGTTTTGGGTTTGTCATGATTAACCTACTGTTACAGATTTTGTGGAGGAATGCCACTACGGTATGCTTATCACATCACATTGGGTTGATAAAAAAAAGTGACTGGCTTTGGTAATGTTAACCTTGACCGTTCAGTTAGCAGAGTATCTGTCAGGATTCTGCTGTGAACAATTACTTTGTCCCCTTCTCACGCTAATCACTGGAAGAAAGTCCAGTCTAGCCCATACTCAAGAGAGTGGCGGTTAAACTCCACCCCTTGAGTCAAAGGGTATCAAAGGTTGGTGGACATATGCTACAGTTATCACGATAACAAACATGTTAGGGGTATGTAGATGTGTTTGTTAAAGTCTTGACCACATTTTAACATTTGCCTATGCATCTTGCCTGCATAAGTTATTACTGTGGTGTTCCTAGTAGCGGTGAGAAACCGCTCCTGTTGTGATAAGAAACCACAATCTTGGTTTTCAAATGTCAGTTATAGGGACCGAGCTGCTTGGAGAAATGGCTGATTCTGGGGTAGAGGCAGGAAATATACAAGATGAACCCCGAGCATCTAATAGGTACCAAAAAGAGTCAGTGCTAAAAATAACAGCAAAACAAAGGAGGGAAGCAAGTGAAAATGACATAGGAACCAACCCCAAAGTGTCCTAACAGCCAAAACAGAAACGATTTTGTGACAGGAGAAGATTATAATCCACCAAATAAAATGAATGCTTGTGAGTCCAGACTGATGAAATGAATACATGGAATAGAAGGTACAGGCTTTTCTTACAGGAAAAAAAAATTCAGTTACTAAATGTAGACACAATGAAGGAAAAGGAAAACCATTGTGAGATACAATCTAATAATTTCCATCCAATTTAATATCTGCCAGACATACACTTCATATAATTTTTATCAAATGTATGAACCATTTTGCATAGTGTTCTCAGAAGTTATTCCAAGTGCAATTTATGCCACAATATCATATTTTATGATAAAATACATTCATTATTGAAAATTTGAAAAACATACAGAATAGAAAATTCATGCAGTCAAGGCATAAATCATGTCAGGTTTTAGTATGTATATTTTCTGTGCATTTATCGGCATTTCTTTTTGTGAAGATTTATATATTTATGCATGTTGTACATACAGTTTGAATAATACTGCAGATGCCGCCTTGCTCTTTGAAGTTTTGTTACCACAAGGTAAGAACATTGTTTCCAGTATTAGTATTTTTTAAAGGCAGGATTGTGATTACTTGGTACTATTTTATGACATAGAAGGTTCACATACACTTACCTACAAATATTTCCTTCAGATATTTTGTGCAGTGCTGTAGTGCCCTCTATACAAGTTACTTACACATCACTTTCGGTAGGGTGGGCTTTTAGCAGGATTATTCTAGTTCGCGGAATAGAACCACTTAAAGCTGCACAAACATGACTTGATACTACCTTGAACTCTAGTGTAATTTACCCCTTGTTATATTTCGGACACTCAGATAGTTTGAAGAATTTTACATGATCACCAATGGTACATGTGTCTTTACCCAAATTATTAAGTTCTCAAACGTCTTTGGTTACTAATATATACTGTTAAACTGGTTTCCAGATTAGATTGCAACACGGCAAATTCCCATCATCAATGATTATTTCTGTTGCTTGTGCCATAGCTTAATGTTAACTATCATCATTATGTTTAAATCTTGGATAAAGGTATCTTTTAACGCTTGCTTTATTTTTAGGGAGTTTGAACTTGTAATATTATAAAGGGATATAATCTTTGAAAATGAGTTTTAAATCATGAATACATAAGAATTATCCTTCAAATAATTCAGCACATATTTTTATCTAACAGTTAACTGGTCATTACTAGGTATCACTAGTATTTCAACATAACTTCAAAACGGAGTCTTGTTTAAAGTTTTTATTTCACTTTTCCAGCTTTATTGAGGCATGAGTGACAAAAAATTGTATATATTTTGGTTCTACATGAAATAGTATGTTTCTTTTGATGGCAAAGGGGGAACCTGATAAGAAAATATAACTATTTTGAAATAGACTGTGTAAACTAAGCAGAAAAATATATCCCACAAGACACTTGAAAATGTTCTTATGTCTATATGTTTTAGTTCAAAGTTTTCTGTTTTCATAGAATTCAAATTATCTTATACTCAAATATTATAGAAGCATCAACAATAATTAATGTTCTTTGAACAGATAATAAAAATTAAAAATAATTTTGTCATTTTAACACTATATAATCCCAATAGTAAATATTATCATAATCTTAATACAACATGTTTTTAAGTAGGTTTTCAAATATGATGAGCTATTTGTATATCTGTAACTTGTTGGTGGCTTGTAGGTAAGTAAGTGGAAATATTATTGCTATATTTCCGTGGTCACTAACCTGTTTAAGTTAGCATACCTCTATAGTCTAATGAAATACATACTTGGATAAGTTCTACTGTCCTGTCTTCCAAGAAAAGAAAACATTAAAATACAATCTTTACTGTTGGAACACTTGAAGAGGCCAGAAGGGATTTTAAGTTCTCATTGAAGTGCAAGAAAATGCAAAAATTAAGGTAGAATACACATTTTCATTATGTAAATTTCTTTTATCAGCAAAAGTAGAAAATCATCCATTTTCTGAATTAAAAACAAAACATGTTTGCCAAGCATTTTATTTCTTTTAACTTTAATTCTTGTGTATTTTAAGAGAAATGAATCCATTTTTTTCCTATTCTTACTTTTAGATGCTACCAAAGTAAAGCAAATTTATTCAAGTTCACTTAATTTCTTCTTGATCTATTTTTTTAAAAATCAATTTCAAATTAAATTAAGGTACTAGTAAGGTAGAAAAACAGAGCCTCGATTACATACATAGAGACTTTTTATCACCTCCTATCACTTTGTCATTAATCTGTCCCCTTATACAATGAAACAGTGAAGTGCTGGGCTGTCTCAGAGATTGCTTTACATCTTTATAAACATTTGAGTAAGTCATAGTGACTGCCGTCAAGCTGCTAACATTGTAGTCACAGGAATAAGTGAGGGGACCACAGCCGTGCAAATCACATTAAGAAAACAAACACACGAGAAAGATCGTTTTTGTTCCTGATGACATGTAAGTGAAAGAGTAACCGACATCACCGAAGTAACCAAAGGTGTCCTCGGAACTCCGGTTTGGAGTCTGGTCTGGTTAGCAAGCCTATGTAAGTCACTCCCACTTGTGAGGAGGTACCTGTGAAAGCAAACCAAAAACTAGGATCAGCGGCATGCATACTGAGGGAGGGATGGGGTTGATTTGGGGAGAGATTCACTGACCAGCAGTGACAACCAGCACTTCTGTGGGTTTTCTGCACGACAGGTTCCACTTTGTTTTTACCTGTGGTATGTTTTATCCTCACTGTAGAAGTCACGAAGGAGTTAGTCTCTCCCTGTTTTACCAAGACTTTGAGACAAGTTTGACAAAGCCTGTCTCAATCATACATCTTGAGTGCAGCATCCATACACTTAACCTCTGTGTTCTGTCATCTTTCAGAACGCTGGCGGTTAATGCAGTTGATTGAAAAACTGGTACACACACAGTGCAATATACAGATGATGTATTATAGAACCGTGCACTTGAAACCTACCTATGTTTATTAACCAGTGTCATCCTAGTACATTCATTAAAAGAAAAACCGAACCAGCAGTGAGCACTGGTTCACACTCCATTTCCCCGAAACAAATGTGCCATTATCTTGGATGGATGCAGGAAGAAAATTCACTTTCTCTCACTATGGGTGTTGGCTGGTGGCTGATACTTTGACCATGTGAAATATATGAAGTCACAATCAAAAGTATGAGACCCACAGAGGGCTGCTCTTATCTGTACAATTTAAAGCACTTGACCTGCGGTGTTAGCATTCCACATGATGCAATTAACCACCATGCCCTTTCAACGCCCATTAATGTGATTTACTGGGCTTTGCCGTCTGATAGGGTTGAAAAAAAAAAAAAGAATGCAATTGATTGCAATGGAAAAGGGCATGAGAACAACAGTATGCTGCTTCCCCAAAAATTATAGTGTACTAACATCAGACCTAATCTTTTTGTGTGAACAAATGACATTCCTATGACATAACCTAATGTCGGCTTAGATTCCTGTTGGTACAAAGAGTGTAAAGAAAAGAGAAATGCTGTGTCCAACAGAAATAAAGTATAGCATTGATATTAAAAGTAAGTCTTCCTGAATTCATACATGCATAGTGCAATGATACAAATGCTAATCTTCAGATAATAAATCAGAAGAAAGATTAAACATTGGCAGTATTTGGTGCATTAATTAAATTATTAGAGAAACATACTAGACTTCCTTATCTTTTATGTAATAAAAAACATCAGGAAACAGCCCTGGCTGGTGTGGCTCATTGGATTAAGTGCCAGCCTGTGAACTGAAATGTTGCCAGTTCGATTCCCAGTCAGGGAACATGCCTGACTTGTGGGCCAGGTCCCCATTTGGGAGTGTACAAGAGGCAACCAGTTGATGTATCTCTTGCACATCAATGCTTCTGTCCCTCTCTTCCTCCCTCCCTCCCCCCTCTCTAAAAATAAATAGGATAAAAAACACATTAGAAAATAGTAATATGGTATCTAGATATTTTAAAGGGAAAAGTGAATTCAGTAAGAATTTTCTATAAGCTATTATCTATGTGTGAAGACAGCAGAAAAATATTCTCATAAGTAGAGGAGTCAGAAAACATACCAGTTTCATTCTTTTGCACATGGCTACTCAGTTTTCCCAAAACATTGTCTTTATTCCATTGTATATGAATGGCTTTTTTGTCTTATATTCATTTACAATAAATATGTTGGTTTCTTTCTGGGCTCTTTACTGTGTTCCAGTGACCTATGGTGTCTGTTTTTAATTACAATACCATACTGTTTTGATACCCGCAGCTTTGTAATATGGTTTGAACTCTTGGTTGTATCTGTGAATTAGTTAAACTTAGACTAGGAAAAGCTGTCCTACTGGAAGATGGATATCACAATAGCAAAGGAAAGGAGAGCTAAACGTAAAAGTTTTTCAACATATATGGGCATGTAGGGGACTGGTTTATTTCAGTCTGGCAAAGGGGTCTCAGCTCTGTATAGAAAACCTACAGAAACGAAGTGGTAGGCAAGAGCCAGACCTTCAAACTGACTTTTCCCTTGGGAATCAGGCCTGGAAAAATGCATACTGACTGTTATGGTTTGCTCTTGCTAAAACTCCATCTCCCTGGTCTAAAACAGCAAATGTGTATCGTCCGTCTTCAAGGCAATTTCCAAAGCCTGTGTGAATTCTCCCAAGGACAAAGCTAAGCAGCTCATCGCCACTTGTCCCTACATGTTATTTTCATTTCCTTTATTGTACCTAAAATGTAGACAACAATATTCTATGTAATAGATAATAAATTTTTCTCTGATGTAAGTCCTGAGAAAAACAATAAAAGCCTATCTAGGCAAGGGTCGGGGCACTCTCCCCTTGAGAGAGTAGCCGTGCTGTCCCCTTTTTCTCCACAGGATTGCTGTCGCCTGTGCATTTATTTTCTCTTTCAGCCACAACAGGCAGACTCTGCTGGCCAGAGTCCGCCACATCTGGTGCCCAAGAACAGCGACCCAGAGGCTACAAGCCGTCATTGTGGCCAACACACCAACGTTGTTGGAATGCATACAACAGCCCAGGTAAGGGCCGACGACCCCGAGTGCTTTTCGGTACTGTTGTAGGGTGTGGTGTATTTCAGGGAAAAGGGGATATGTTTCCAAGGTCGCCTTCTCTTGCAACCACACTCTTTTTGGTAAGCAGAGCCTTACTCTTTCTCTCCAGCAATCAGCACACCCCGCAGGCTCAGGTCAAGCATTTAAGAGCCACAAGGGCGCTCGCTGCAGCAAAGCCACCCCTGACAGGATGAGTTGGATGTGGGCAAGGGAAGAACAGTAGGTTTCCTGCCAACTACAAGCAAAAGCCCACGCAATGAGAGTCACACTGTAAAAAACACTCACAAACCCATCCCCGCGGGACAACCCCCAATCATGTTTTAGGCGTGGGAGAGAGAGCAATGAATTTTCCTTTCAATTACCTTTTTTTTTTTCTTACAAGCACCTCTGCGCATTCTTTCATTAAAAGCTGCCTTTTGCAGCCCTTTTGATTCTGCCTTTTCCCTCCGCCCAACTGTAAGCAGAAAAGCAGACAGTAAATGAGTGTTTTGGTTTCAACCAGACTCCTAAGATTGCTTTGAAAACTCAGAGTTAGTTACAGGGTTGGTTATGAGTGTCTCGGCTTCTCCCTGAAGCACCGAAGATAAGAGGCATTGCTCCCTCCGGCTTGAGATCACAAGTGTTCCTACATGAGTAGGGGCCTTGTGGAGGTGTCTGGGGTCAATCCCTGAGTCCTGCAGGGGCCTCATAGGGAATCCCAATCACAGTGATTTAACTCTTGGCTGGGTCAGGAAGCACTCAGGAAGCACGACATAAAGGTTGGTCACCTGGCGCTTGGAGCCCCCCTCGCGGTCTTAGATGCGTGGGAGAAACCTGAAACCCATTAGCGGGGTTAGGGTACCCTGGACACCAGGCAGCCCTCCCTGACAGTTTTCACCAAAAGTATGTTTTTGACCCACCACACTGTACTCCCCAATAGCTAATTAGCTAGGGTTTAGTATGGGCTGCAGAGTCTGAGAGGGCAGAAATTAAAAGTAAAAGAGAAACATTTTAACAAAAACAGGCTCTCTAAAGAACAAGAGCAATGTTTTATGCTAATTCAGCCATTTTTTAAAGCTTCTAGATGCCTCCCTAATAAGGAATCTTTAGATTTAGTTATCTAGAAAAATTTGGGCAGAAGTTGAGACAGCACCAAGTGGTGTGAGATAAAGGCTAGTGTCTCGTTCTGCACCTTTTTAGAGGATTTAATTGGTAAGTACTGGTTTGTTTGAATTTTGTCTTTGCTTCGGGTTTTGTTTTTGTTTTTGTTTTGAAAGGAACAGCTCAGACTCAGTCCCAGTCTCAAATGTTTTTGCTAAACCTCTGGTAAATGGAATGAGATCTCTAATGTTGTGACATCATAAGGATTCTACTCAGAAAGAATTTAAATTCTTTTTTAAGAAGAAAAAAGATCTCACTTCCCTCAGATAGTAAAAAGCTCAGGGAGAAAACCAATAAGAAAGCATATCTTTGATATGCTCTGAATCCTCCTCCTTGAGGCCCAGACACTGCTTTGGTCCTGGAAACAAGCTGTGCCAAGCTTAGTATCTCCCCTGCCTCTTCTCCAGTCTCCCTAAAATTTTCAAGGGGACTAGATAATGAGACAGCTTTGAGCACACTCAAGTAATGCAGTAATCACCAAGAACAAAAAATGTAAACCTATTTACATTTACAGTGAGAGAAGAAACTGTTTCTGAAAGTTATGAAAAGTCTTCATAAATTTGTCCATCTAAAGCATGCTAATTACTTACTTTTAGTTGTCACTAAAAGTTGAGAATTTTAATTAAATATAGTTTTGGTAATGAAATGTATAAATTATGGCATTTAGTCTTGAAAAAAATAGGATTGAATATGGGTTATTCTAAAGTTGGTTATGTCTGAATGAGTTAAAAGGGCAAACTAAAGTGGGCTAGAAAAGTTGAAGGTTGTGTAAGTCGAAGATGGTTTGTGTAAGTTGAAGGAGGATTGTATTAGTGAAAAGAAAAAAGGATTAAGAAAGTGAAGAAAATAAAGAGAAAGAAGGAATTAAGAAGGTGAAGGATTGCGAAGGAGAAGGGTAAGAACGAATAAAGGAAAAGGTCATGTGCCACATTCCTGTGCAGCATGGGAAGGAAGGGCATTAGAGTAAGTATCTAAGGAAGGGAAGTAGAAATAGAAAAAAAATAAGGAAAATAAAGCATCTAATTTTTTGAACAACTGCTCCCTACCTATTGCAAACTAGAAAGTCAAGGGTTAAGGGCTAAAAGTGAAAAAGAGCCCTTCCAGAGGGCAAAAATCAGACCCCTAAAGGTAAACAGAAAAAGTAATAGAAAAAGTTAAAAGACTGTTTCTTTATCATTCCCAAGCTAAGCAAATTATTAAAGAATGCTTTGATTGGCAAGCCCTTACTAAGGCATCTCCATTCACAGGAGTTAACCCTTGAGGACTAAGTTCTCAAATGATTTGGCAAACATATGTCACTCATTACTCTCCCTTTGGAAAATTCAAATACATTCATATTTCTATTGATATTTATTCTGATGCCCTGCATGCATCTGCTTTGACAGGAGAATCTGCTAAAAATATACAAGCCCATTGGCTTGAAGCCTTTAGTCATTTAGGATGGCCTCAACAAATTGAAACTGATAATGGCTCAGGATATATTGCCCGTTCTACTCAAGCCTTCCTTCAGTGTTGGAATATCCAACATAAAACAGGAATACCATATAATCCAACCAGTCAGGCAATTAATTGTTGAATGGGTGCATCATACCTTTAAAAATCTTCTTTAAAAACAAAAAAGGGGGAGTCAATAGTCTACCCCCTGAAAATTTGATTATGTTAGCTATGTTTACCTATAATTTTCTAAACTGTGATGAATCTGTCTGTACTCCAACTGAGAAACATTTTCAGAAGAAAGAATCAAAGTCATCTTATCCTCAGGTTTTATATAGAGATCTGCTGGGAGATGGCTCTTGACAGAACCCTGTAGACCTCTTAACCTGGGGAAGAGGGTATGTGTGTGTTTCCATCCCTACAGGTCCTGTCTGGCTTCCAACTAAAAGGGTGAAGGCTTATCATGAACAAAACAGACATCAGGCTCCACTACCTGGAGATGAAAGCTCTACTTCCTGGAGATGAAAGCCGACCAGCTGACAGACCAGATGGCCCAGCTGACCCTGAACAACCAGAAGGAACACAGACACCCACGGCGTTGCACACGGAAATGCTTCAACTGGATCGGTGGATGCCAGGATGTGCTAGTGACCCGTCAGCAGCTGACCTGGGGTCCTGGTTTCTCCAAACTGTGCGTCACCCCACTACAATGGAACTCCAGCCAATACTCCTAGAGTGATATTCAACATCACCTAAGAGGAGCTTTTTCTACTAATTTAAAGGGACAAATTAATAAATTGCAGCTGGGATTACACCAACAGTTGCAGGACATTCAACGCTTAACTAAGCAGGAGATTCTTCAAACCCGTAATGGTAATCTCGGCTCTTTAAACCCAAAACACTGGTTTGATGGACTCAACCTAAGACTGGTTCACTGGAGCCACTGGTGGTTTACTGATTTTAATAGTGCTTCATATATCACAATGCACTCACAAATTATTTGCCCAGGGTCACAAAAGAGACCAGCAAGTAGCAAGTCTTGTGGCATGTGTCACCACAACAGCCTTAACAAAAAGAAAAAAAAAAGGGGGGGTTGTAGGGGACTGGTTTGTGTCAGTCTGGCAAATGTGACTCAACTCTGTATGGAAAACCTACAGAAGCGAAGTGGTGGGCAGGAGCCAGACCTTCAAACTGAGTTTTCCAGTGGGAATCAGGCCTGGAAAATACATACTGACTGTTATGGCTTGCTCTTGCTAAAACTCCATCTCCCTGGTCTAAAATAGCAAATGTGTATCGTCTGTCTTCAAGGTAATTTCCAAAGCCTGTGTGAATTCTCCCAAGGACAGAGCTAATCAGCTTGCTGCCATTCCCCTCTGCATGTTATTTTCATTTCCTTGATTGTACCTAAAATGTAGACAACAATATTCTATGTAATAGATAATAAATCCTTCTCTGATGTAAGCCCGAGAAAAACAATAAAAGCCTGTCTAGGCAAGGGTTGAGGTGCTCTCCTCTTGAGAGAGTGGCCGAGGCACTCATAGACACTCTCCCCTTGAGACAGTAGCCGTGCCGTCCCCCTTTTCTCCACAGGATTGCTGTCACCTGTGCATTTATTTTCCCTTTCAGCCATAACAGGCGGTCTCTGCTGGCCGGAGTCTGCCACATGGGCATATTATCTGGAGTTTTTCACTAATATGCATTTTTTTCATGTAGTGTTTTTTTTTTTCCTGTTATTTTGGTACCTGTCCCATTTGGGCTTTAGTACATGAGCTTGTGGGAGATTTGCTAAAGCAGGATCCAAAAATAACAGGATCAAAATTTTGGGTTTAGGGATGTTAAAAGTCCCAGATGCAAGAAGAACAAGAATTTAGAATATATAGTCAGATATGTCCCTGCCTTCACATCAGAAAGCTTTGCTAACTAGTTTGGGGTGGGGGTGAAGAAGAGAATCAAATGGAATTCCAAAGGGTGTTATTCTAGTGGGTCTCCCTTGTAGGACTTGAAGGGCTGGGAGCACGATATTGGGGAGCTTGGGAGCAGAGCTGACCTGCTATCCCAGTTTTTGGCTAGCCTTGGAAAGTAGGCAGAGCCACTCTGCTGGGAAATGCAGGGAGCGTAGGTTACGAAGGTCTATGTGTCGTATTGACACAGTGGGGACCTGGAACAGCCTCGCAGTGGTCCCTTTAGAGTGGTGC
Organism: Tonatia bakeri; assembly: GCA_004024845.1. NCBI lineage: Eukaryota > Metazoa > Chordata > Mammalia > Chiroptera > Phyllostomidae > Tonatia > Tonatia bakeri. The sequence goes on from PVIA01003825.1 coordinate 145,139, forward strand.
ACAAGCATCAGAACTTCTCTGGTTATCCCTAGAGAAACCCAGGAGTGCCTGGAACATACAGGACTTAAGGCAGTTGTAAGGCTGGGAGTGAAGGGCAATTACTCTGGCCTGGGAGGGGGATACTGAGGTTCAAACGAGAGAGAGTCCTCCTCTCAGGAAAGGTCGCTGAGAGCCAACCAGGACGAAGGCCCCTCCCTGTGATGCATTATGTAGCCACCTGGAAGAGTCATTCCACCCCCTGAACTTCACCTTCAGTTAAAGAAGCACCAAGTGGCATCACTGGTTCCTTTAGGCTAGTAGCTGACGTCTGTAACTCACAACCAAAGTGAGTAATTCACCAGTATCAGGCACACAGCCTGGAACAATGCACTGTTCTGACCGTATTCCTGATCACTCTCTAGCACATTTTCTGGACGGAGTTCTCTTCACCGATGATATGCACATATTAGAAAGGACTCATGAAAACACTGGAGTAGACTATCGTAAACAAGTCTTAATAAAAATAAAAATATTTTGCATAACAGTGGTGTTTTTACAGCATATGTTTTGAAAAGGTAGAATAAAATGTATTAAAATAAATTTCAAAATATTACAATAGGTATATATACACCAATATATAAGCGTTATAAAAGTCAAATGAATAGAAATTCATATTCCCTTCGTTTGGTATAATTCTATGCAAGTGAAAGGAATTTCCTTTCAGGTCCAATTATTCATAGTTCTGCTTGTTTGACTTCTAACTACGTCTCCATCACTGCCTTCATTCTGCAGCACGGCTGCAAGGACAAGTACTAGCAGACCACCTACTGTGCACAGACATTGCACCAGAGGACAGAGAAACACAGGGCCCGGGCCCCCTGCTCTAAGGGAACTGAGTCCGGTGTGATGGGGCTTAGTAGGGGCCGTTCTACAGCAGCATGATCTACCCTAGCCTGTGGTTTCAGTGAGAGCCCCAGCCAGGAGGAGGGAGGCTGATGGCAGTCTTCCGGGCAGAGCGTCTGTGGGGTGAGGAAGGACACGGCATAATAACAGAGCAGAGTGCGGGGTTAGTACCTGAGACAGGAGAGGACAGCAACTGTGCAAACGCAGCAGGCGGCCAGGGTAGTGGAGTGGGGGAAGCGAGGAAAGTCTGGCGGGAGGAAGCGCAGTGGGAGGAGGGGCTGGAGAACTGAACCGGTGAGGGATTCACCCCAGAGGCATAGGGACCCCATGGGCGCGGGGACCCCATGGAAACGGCTTCAGCAGGAGACTGGCATCCTCAGATCTGCATTTTTAAAAGAGAGGCCTCCCCGTTGTGAGGAGAATGGAGGACGAGCATGACGCAGCAAGTCTGGTTCAGCAGCAGTCAGTTCGGAAGCTGCTGCAGGTGAGGGATAAAGGCACGTGGCCTAGTGTGACCTCATACACACAAACGTGCCCAGAGAGACAATGTCACAGTCATGCACACTTACATTTGCAGTTAATGTCGAGTGCCCACGGTGTAGTAATGAGTGGGCCGTGTATTACAACCACTGTTATTTTTTTAAAATGGAATTTCTTTTTAAGTTCATGTACCAATAGTGGCAGGAAATACCTTAAGTAACACTCTTTTGAAATGTTGTGTTTGAAGTTGCTCATTTAGGTTCCCAGATTAGAGAGAAGATGGAATTCTTAGTTCTAGTGAAGAGACCAGGATGAACTAAACGCCTTGGGTGTTGGCTGAAATGTCAGCCAGGTTTTTGCCCCGCGTCCCTAATAGAAACAGCAGGACATTTCTTGCAAGGAATAAGCACCACTGTAGGTCACTGCATGACAAAAAATCTTCAGTGATGTGGAAAAATCCTGTCACTGTGTGAAGACCTTCCGTGTCCAAGTAGAAACATGCATGCATATCATGAATTTACAGGCATGAGAACTGGTCACGGAATCTGCCTGGGGGCTCAGAGGCCGAGGAGAGGCTGACCTGCAGCTGGAGTGGTGAGACAGTGGAGAGGCAGGGTTGCTTTGCAAATTAGCAGGCTCTAAATAATTATCCTTGGAGATGAGCCTGGTTCACACAAAAGAGAAGATATAAAAGGTGAATACATTGTCGAGAAACCGCTGTGTCTCTAGAGAGGTCAAGGTAAGGAACAGGAAAGCAAGCGGTAATTTGGAAAAATTCACAGGCAAAATTGTCGAATGTACTCGCTGGCCACAGAAAAATATCAGAATCATCACAGCCCAGTCTGAATTGCTAATCTCTAACTGCGTTCAAGACTAAATTGAGTAAAATGATAGGATTATAGTTAATGTGCATTTTCTGGCAACAGAGATGGAGGAAAAATAGGGACAGCCACGGTTTGTAATAACTGGGTATTAGGAGGTTTAAGATCCGAGACCCGTGTCAATCAGTGACGTTGTGTGAAGCATCCACAGATGCCTTGTGGAGTCGGTGTGGAGATCCTTGTATTTTCTCCATCCAGAAGGACCTTGGCAAACAGATACTGTTTGATGTCTATTTTACATCGAAGAATATACAGAATTAGTAGAAGTAAAATGTATACTAGTGTTATGTATATATTTTTATTTCCTCTCAATTGTATATCTATGGGGGGGCAAACAAAATACAGACTTTATTTTTTTTTAATTGTGTATTTATTCTTACATGTTTAAACTTCAGTCACCTTCAAAGTACTCTCTATTTGATGCAATACAACTATTGAGGCATTTTTTTTTTCACTGCTCAAAGGTTTTTGAACTCGTTGATTTTGATGCCTTTTAGTGCTTCTGCAATTTTTTTCACCCCTTCCACATCGGCAAAATGTTTCCCTTTGAAGACTTTTTCATGCAGGGAAACAAGACAAAGTTAGTCAGGGTTAACTGGGTGAATAGGGAGGGTGGGACATGGAGGTCATGCCATTTTTGGTCAAAAACTGCTGAACACTCAGCATGGTGTGGGCAGGTGTGTAAGTCACCCATCATGAAATGGGCAAACATGTTGAAAGAGCCTTAAAAATATTCACTGAATATTAATGCAGCCTCTCACAACAACACCAGAGGGTATGCTGATACAGATGGGTTTCCAGAGCACTCATCTAGTGGGGAAGCCTATACTACCAGGGACCTTCCCTCCAGAAGAAAATTCAGGGTTTTGGGGGCACCCACTAGGAACTTCAAATAAGATTGCATATGAATATTTAAGAACTCAACCTCTACCACAAAGAAAAACATCACTTGAAATTAGCTTTATCCATTTTCGTGTGCACTTAGTAGGCAGCAGACATACCACTTTCAGAATCTTATGTCTCCACTGCATCTTCCCGTGAGAGTACGGAATCACATTCCAGTTGCTGCTGGATTCCTAGATCCCATTTTTCTCTGGACCCCCAGCAGACACCATTTGATCCTGTCCCCACTCCTTACCTAACCTTTCCCAGATCTTCCATTTCATCTTGATTTTCATGCCTGGGAAACAACCCATTTTGACTTTCGGTTATATTTTAAGCAACCCAATTTTCTTGGCTCAAATACGTTCATATTAAATATTTCTGTTGTAAATGCTTCCTGTAGAGTCTAATTTCCAGAATCGGTCATGTCCCCAAAGTCTGTTACATCCTGAGTTCAGTTCTTCAAATCTTAGTGCTTTTGAGATCAGTTCTGCAGTAGGATCGCTTTAAGATTGCCAGCCTCTCTTGCTGCGGACATACTTTCCAGCTGTACGATGTTAGATTCCACTAACAGAGACCTTACCTCCTTCTGTTTGCATATCTTCTTGAAGCGCCACAGATTTGAATGTTATTGGATATGACTCTTACCATTTCCTGTGACTAGCTAACAAACTGTTATATGCATTGTGAGTAAAAGTAGGAGTGTGGTCCCCCGGACAAACCACAGGAAAATCAGCCTGTGATACTAACTCTGCATTCTACATGGTGACTAAGAGGGCAGCATAGTTCACGTGGTGTAGTCACCACACGGTGGGGTCACCATGGATCAGTCCCCAAGGACCTAGAGCAAACATCCTGGTCGAATGTATTGATAGGGCTTGCTTGACTTGCAGGAGTTGTGTATTAAACTGCTGAGATTTGGGGGTTTACTTCTGCCGCACAACTTTCCAAATGTGCATCGAAAAGATCTTATATGTTTTTAGCGTGCCCACACACACGCCAAAACAATGACGGGTGGGAAAACTGGGAAGTGATGGGTATATATGTGGCCTCTGTGGTGGCCATAGTCTCAGGGGTCATCTGCATCCCCAGACTGAGTTACATATGCATACATTTACAATGAACAGCTTTTTGTATATCGTATCTCAAACTGGTTTCAGAAAGGGAAAAGTTCTGCGGAGCACTCTATATTTTAGGATTGTTGAAGGAAAATACTGAAGGGGGAGTAGTATTTTGATATGTGAACTAAGAGAGGGAGGTATATTCCAGGCAGGAAAAAAATAACAAACATTAAGGCAATTAGAGGGGGAAAAACGAGCTTATGGTAAGAGACAGCAATTATTTTAGAATGATTCTCTCTGCTTTCCCATTACCTTGTACATCTCTACCCTGGCATTTTCTGTGGTCACTGTCACTGGAATTAGTTTTGTATTTATCATTCCCTTCCTAAGGTATGAGCTCCTTGTTGCAAGAACGATTCTTATTTTGCTTTCAATATTATCTAATACACCATCTTGTGTAAAATAGGTCCCCAGTAAACATTGCCAAATTTCAGTTACCTAGAATTAAAGGATTTATTCATTTTGTTTTTCTTGAATGTTTCATTCCCTTTCTAAAGCATCCTCATTTACTTACATACTCCCAGGAAAACAGTCTGACTTTGAGAAAGGCACACAGACTGCCAGATACCTTGTGTAAACAAAGGGACTTCAAGTCGTGGTATTTTTAACAGGGCACCTTTGAATTTCTGAGCACTTATAAACATTAGTTAAAAATATCCCTGGATAAAGTCCTTAAAAATGCTTATAACATTAACAGCTCTCTGTGATATGCATAAATACACACATTAGTAAAATGTCACAGGTAGAGTCCTTAAAAATGCCTAAAGCGTAACAGTTCACACAGCAGCATGCATAAATACACACATTAGGAGCATATCACAGGTTACAATGGTTAAAAACTGCTTATAACATTAACAGGTATCACTGGGAAGTGCAGGCAATAAAAGAATTACCGAATCTACAAGAGTGTTCCTGCACAAGACCTAGGCTTTGCCACAATAATGTTGCAATTCGCAGCAATAGACATAGTCAAAGAATTGGGTGGTGCCAGGTGCCTATACAATTCCCTTCAACTAAACTATGTTACTGACCTGAAGTCAACATGCAGAGATCATTGCTATGAAATTGTTGAACCTTGGGATATACCTTTTTTCTTTGCTTTCATACTCCGTATTTAATGAATCCCTTAAATGGTTTTGAAGGAGGTAAATTTATTTTCTATTAAAAAAATCTCCCCTCTCATTTTTCTCAGAAGGTCTCGTATTGAATGGATATGCATGTGTGTGTAAATACCGTCTTTATTTGCATTCCCGAAGGGCTTCCTGATGATTCTGTTTATCCAGGGCCTAAGTGAGTTTGCAAAACAGGAACAGAAAGTTACCAGATCTTACATAGAAGCTTTAAAACTTGAAATACACTCCAGGAAATTGACATTTGTACCTCCTTTTGGGCTCTGGACCTAGTTCTCAAATTCCAAGGACAGCTATTGTGTAAGCTGTGGCTCTTAGTTGGGAGAGTTTGCTGCTGCTGTGAGCTGACCTCCAGGCAAGGATTCCTCACTTCTTTGTTTTCTGTGCGACTTAGTTTGCATTTCTTTTAATATAGGGGAGTTGTTTTCTTCTAGTACTCTTTGTAATTCAAATATTTCTGTGACACTTACTCATTATTCATTACGTTTCAGGTTAAGTTGTAATAAGATCATGCCCTTGTAGGACAAGAGGGACTGGTGCACTAAGAGAGGTGGATTTGGTGTAGAGTACCTGGAGTGCCAGAGCTAGAGTGGGATGATCAGTTGACCAGATAGCTGGTTATAAGGAAAAAGGCTCTGTGATAAAAAGTCTTTGCAGAGGCAATGGGAAAACTCAGGTGGCAAGTCCTGTTAGCCCTCCCTGGTGGCTTTCCCTTAGCAACAAATAACATCACACTCGGGGGGACCTTGGCAGTGAGAAAATGACAGTCTTAGCAGCCTATGATCTGGTCCCCTCTCTGGACCAAGGTACCTCCAATATTTCAGACTCAGGTTAATGGTACTGGGTTCTGACTCCCCCAGAAGATCAGCCTGATCGTAGGATGCTGCTGTTGTCTGAACATTTGCTTCCATCCCCCACCCCCATCAATTCACATCTTGAATGAAACCTAACTTTTATAGTGGGACCTTTGGGGAGTGATCAGCTCTGCCCTGATGAATGGGCTTCGTGCCCTTTTCAAGTGTGTGTGGGGGGAGAGAGAGAGAAGCTCCCTTGTCCCTCCCTCTGTGTGAGGACACAGGAGAATGGTGGCTCATGAATCAGGCAGCAGGCTCTCACCAGTCACCAAATATGCTGTCATCTTGATCTGGGCCTTTCCAGAGCTGTGAGAATTGCATGTGGGGTGTAGAGGCCGCCCAGTGCACGGTGCTTCGTTGCAGTAGCCTGGAGGAATGGAGCATGCCTACCATCAGGAATGTCTGACGAGTACTCACTGACTCCAGGAAAAGTCAAAACTCATCATGACAAACATGGCCCTTCATGGTTAGTCCTGTATTGTTGAATCCACCTCTGATATCTGCTTCCATCTACCAGCCACTCAGACATTTTACATCCCTGTACAGGTGTGTTCTTCACACCCTCCTTTTGTGTGTGCACATTCTCTGGCCAGGAGTGTGCCGTTTCCCCAGGTGAATGCCTGCTTATTCTTCAGGACACCTGAGGTTTTCCTCTGCAGCCTTCTTGGACAGCCCGATAGTTAAGGCTCACTTCAGGGTGTTGCAATTTTGTGTTCAGGTGCTTCCAGATGTGGTTGGACTCACAGATCCTTCAGGGAAGTGACTTTTCCCTGTAGGAGTCCGATCTGCCACAGTTGAATAAAATAACGAAGGAGCAAATATGCTTGCGATCACATCAGATAAGCTTGTTACACATGTAAGAACATCTTTCCCCTTTGTAATATGTATAACAGGTTTAGTGGAAATACTCCTTCACTTCCTTTTTCTCTAGTGAACTTGGATCATAATTCTTCTGTGTGCTCACTTCCAAACTCGAGAAATGCTGTAAATATAAGTGGGACTGAAAGACACTGAAACATATTAAATGTTTAATAATCACAATCTTTCTCTGGACTTTCTGACAAACCTCAAGTATTTTGGAGTAAACATGTTTTTTCAGCTCTGTTTTTAGATGTCGCTAACCTTAGCACAAAATTTCCTCCTTTTTCTCCACTTTCTCAGGATCTGTGAACACATAGTGTGACAGCTTCTCCCGGGACCTGGGGTTGGCTGAAATGTTAGTGTTCGTCGACGTGGAAAAAAAATTAGGGTAGCGCTTTTAATTACATCTTCGTTAAAATTTTTCAGAGAAACTTTCAGTGTGGGCTTAGCCTTATGCTCTTCGCCCAGCATTCAAGGAGAAATAAATGATTCAATGGATTACCAATGCATTTAAAGTCTGACCTTTTAAAGACAATTCAAAGTAGAATATTTTACATATGTAAGCTAGAGAGAGCCGAACATGTCACCTAGAAAATCACTTGTTTTTTACTGCTATGGAGTAGGCTAACTTCCTTTTGACCTGTGATATGTAACATTTTTCTATCTTAAAACTCCCACTCAGATCAGACTCTTGTGCAATATAATGAGTTTTCTATTTCATCTTCCCACCAATGCTGCTGCTGCCTTCTTTGTTAAAGGCAGTCATTCTAAACTCTTGACATTATGTTGTGAGGTAGCCTATTGTAAACCACTGAATTCCATTAACAAATCCATGGGAAAAGGGGTGAGGAGGACAGTTCTCATAATTAACAAGTTGTTTTTCTACCACGAATTAATGGAACTGCCTTGAAAGCAAGTTTAAATTAACAGCTCTAAGCAGGTGAGCTATAAAATGATTAGATACAAAAAGGAAAAGAAGGAGATAGGGGAACAAAGATGAAGGAATGAGTATCATCTTCAAAGAGAGAGTCTATGTATGTCTGTCACTTGTAGTGAAGCTCTTCCAGGTACTAAAATATTTCATTTGCACGGCAAATAAAGGGCAGGCCTTAGAGAGAGAGGACATTAAAAAAAAAATCCAAACCTCATCTATTCTTGTTCCATGCTTTGCCACGTGCTGGAGCTTATTTCATCCATCAGTCTCAGGGTTCCCCCCCCCATTTTTCCCCTACCCTCCGTAGTGGGTCAATTCTATGCAGAAAGTTTCCAAAGAGAAATCTTACAACTACAGATAATGATATTAGTGCCTCCCAGGTCTGAATACCCTCTCCATTCCTCTTCAGTCAACTGATTTACTCGGCTTTCAGGGTTTCTGTTCGTTGAAATGTTTCCCCAATTAACCACAAAACGATATCTGCTTCATTACCTGTAGATATAAAAATATCTCAGAGTGCGTGTGTATCACAACAGCTGACTGATTCGAGCGCCCACTGGTAACTATTAAGGAATGCCTAATATGTTTCAGAAACAGGTTAAGCTCCACTCAGGATAAGACGGGCCGGTTCCTGGCTCTGGTGATGCTTACTGTCTAGTTGAGTCCCCTGCATGACAAGACAAGCAGACAGCGGGCGTCCTAGCAACCCCAGGCCAGGGCCCTGCAGGCAGAGACAGGGTTGTACAAGCGTGCACATCCCAGGGAAAACGCTCGAGTTGACAATGGTTTCCCTAAGGAAGGGAAACTTGAATGAAGCCTCACTGCGGGGAGGGGCGTGGTCCGCTGCATATCCTCAAGGACACACGTGGATGAATGAGGACGTTTGAGGACGTGAGAGGTGACCAGCAGGCTCTCCGGGGTCCCGTGGAAGGTGGGCGGACAGTGGCTGCAGAGTGGCTAGGTAGGAGACACCTCCTGAGGCCGACAGTGGGAACCTTCCTGACGCACAGCCGAATTGTGGAGTTTTGAGCTTGGAGTAGATGGGGTAAGGGAATGTCAGGGCTGTGTGTGCCCTTTGAAAAGTCAACTGCCACTAAAATCTCCCGATACAGAAATCAGCAAGTACGAGAATTCCAAGTTTCACCACATGAGAATGCGTTTATTTCCGATAGCATAGGAGCGGATTTTACTACATCTTTTAACACTCACTGGGTCTCCTACTAAACTTTATTTGCTGTGTCATTTTTGAAGTGTGTCATTCAACATACCATGCTTCATGTAAATAGCTAATTTGAATAATTTAAGCAGATTAAGTTCCCTAGCTATACAGGAAATCATGATGATCTACTCTAAAAGATACGTTTTTAACCTGTAATTACTCCTCTGTGGCAGAGAATAAGCAGTCTCCTGAGGAGTGTGTGTGGCATTGTTCAGTCATCTCCGTCTTAGGGCTTCCGGGGTTTCCCTTCGCTTTCCTGGGAATATGGGACGACGTGACCTCCCCCTGGTTCCCCTTCTTTGCTCTGCTCGCCTCCTCTGTTAGCTTCGTTATTCCTTCGATGATATGTCCTGGAGCAGTTTCCCAAGTCTGTAACTGTTCTGTCACCAGTGGGCACAGGTACCTAGGTTCTTGGTGATCGGGACAAAAATTGAACCGAACACCCAGAGTTTATAGCAGAGAACATGGGAGTAGGCCAACTCCAAGCAGAGATGACCTCATGGGCTGGAGGGACTCTATTCTTATAGGGCAGATCCTTCCTGGATAGTTTTGGTGGGCTTTTACTGAGTGTGTAGAAGTAGTTGTATTACTTTAAAGCTACTGCACATGTGGTCTCCCATGATTTTCCCTGACTGACCACCAGGGAAGAGGGTCCTACATTGCTACCGAACTGACCCCCCTTTCTCCTGGGGTCCCCCTGTACTAGGTTCACCTTTCCCTTCGCCAGAGAATTATAGCTCTCCATGTTAGAGATTGGTGAAAAGGAAAGGAATTATTTATTCAAGTTATACAGACTTAAGAGTAATGACTTAATGTCTTCATCAAAATCCCAAAGTCCCTTAAAATACCCACAAACACACACAGTCCTTCCTTCCCCCCTTGCCCAGTCTGGGGTACTGTATCGCAGGAAAAGAAATAGAAGTGCATGACTCAGGAGCCCCAGGTTCTTCCCAGTAATCTGTGCTCAGCTAGGAGGCCTCCCTCGGTTCCCAGCACCATCAGCTGTGTCTCTGGGATCTCCAGCTAAAGCCGCGTGGTGATTCTTCTCATGGCTGAGGGGGGTCCCTACTCTGCCAAAAGTGCATGGTTCTCCTCAATGCCACAGCCGCATGGACCCCTCTCTTTTTTGGCTGCTGAGTCTGGGTTTAAATCCCCGTGCAAATCTTCCTCTGCAGCCCCATTTCCAACCCCTCCCACAATTGCTATACTTGCCAGCACTCCCATATCCTTCCAGCTTTACTGGGCTGCCATCATGAGTCTGGGCAGGGGTGGCCCTATGTCGTGGAGCCAATCATCTCCAAGCTTTCATGTAGGCGCTGTAACTAGGTGGAGTTGCTTCCCAGTTACATCCTGTGGGGAAGTTCCTTCCTTCCCCCTGGCTCAGAGTATGGCCACAGCTGTTTAACATATCTATGCAGCCAGTTAAAGGTTATAGATATGTTAAATGACCACACCAGAGGTTAGCTGCAAAACCCTTGCTGTACAAAACAGCTCTCAATGGCCCTGCTCCATGCGTCCCTTCCCCCAACCCACACCTGTGGTGTGTGTGGGGGGGACATCCTATATGTCTTTCTAATATAT